>NDXZ01053605.1:0-13114 GCA_003055125.1 Paykullia maculata
AAAAAACTTTATTAAAAATACAACAGAAATAGTCTAATCAACGTAGGTTAATATTAAGATCAATAAGACTTTTCGAATAGCTTTAAAAAAATTTTTTTTTACCAAAAAAGGTTTTAAAAATAATTCTGTTTTTTTTATTAAAATAAAAAAATTGAAAATATGTATCTACAAAAGCAATTCATAAGCAAAATTGTTTAAGTATCGCTGAGTGTTGGTGATAGAAAAATGCATAAAGAATGTATTTATTTTACTACTGCATTATAAGCATGAACTGACAAAAACATAAACACACTCCACTAACTTCAACAACTAAAAATTAAAGCTGCTCAAAATTCTTTACTTTAGAAAATGAATATTCAGCCTATAAAAATAATAAAATAAAAAAAAACTACAAAATTATTGTAAATAGACAATAAATGTCAAATAAAAGAAGTTGCAAAAACAAAAATTTATACGAAAAAAGAAAAGAAATGAAAAAAAGCACAAATAGAACCTACCAAAAATATAAGCATACATTTGTCAAATGACACTCAATTACAAAAAATTCGAATGTAAAAATGTATTTAAAAGTAAAATAAAAATAAAGTAAAAAAAGTAAGTTGGACAGACGGACAGACGGACGGACAAATCGAAACTACAAATATGGATGAGACCCCAAAAAAAGTGACAGCACATAGTCATCGTTGCAGCGTTAGTGACATTTTTTCTATTGCCAAAAAATATTCAGTTTGCACTCAAGTGGAAGTCGTCGTAGTTGTATACAAGACGGTTGTGTTCCTTTTGTCTAGAGAAAATAGAGAAAAAAAGCATAAAAAGAATATGTAAAGTGAAATATTCTATTGTAATTAATGCTATGATTTTTATATTACAAGGAAAAGTATTAAAATAAAACAAAAATAAAAAACAAAATGTTATGGTGATACAAATTGAATAAAAGTAGGAATCTCTATGAAATATTTGTAAAATAAATCCTCGTACATATTGAAAACACAAAACGGAAACGGAAATGGAAGCTGTTGTAGCATAAAATTTTGTTTATAATAAATTTAATTAAATTTTTTAAAGTGAATCAGAATATATATTAAAAGAGATTAATACTTTTTATAAAGTAATAATAAAATAAAAAATAAAACAAAAATAATAATGAAAAATTATTGTTTAACATAATATCAATTTAATTTAAAACCTTCACATTTGCTGCTAAAGACTTATTGCAGTGTGTTTGTTGGTGGTAACATTTGAATATAAAAATCAAATAATTTATTATCAACAACAAAATGTTTATTTATCATGCTATTAAAAATGAAATGGAAAAAATGTAATTAAAATTTGTTTTAAGCAACAAATCTAAGTAGCGGATTTGCACTTTTAATTAAATTTCAAATAATTGCACTTTAAAACTGGCCATGTTGTTCTTTCTATTAAATTAACTAAAACTTATTCGACAATTTTGTTTAACATTAATGACCTTTTTTTTTAATAACTTCTACAACACTTTTTATATATTAAAAATTAAATTAAATTTCCTAAGGACGTTTATTTCTTTTCTTGTATGTTCATATGTATGCATTTATATATTCTATATCTACTGAATATGTAGATGAACCAAAAAATATTTGAGTATTTTCTTAGGAATGTTTCAAATACTTTCTTAAGATATTCCTTTTCTTTATGTTTCTATACAAATCTCAGATTTTTCTTTTTGTAATTTCCTTGTACTGCTTGTGTATCTTATTATTATTATTATTATTTTGTTTTTTATTTTCATTATCTATTTAAAACTGTTTCGGTTGCCAAAAAACCATTTTATTTAATAGGATTTTTACACAGCAAAATTAAAAATGCATGTCGAAGGGCCATTCTAGCAAAGCATGTAATTTGATTGATTTAAAATTTATTCTTATGTACATATGCGAATAAATAACTAATTTATTTCGATATCATAACGTAAACTAACACTAACACAATACTAAATACTATAATTTTATAAAATTATTTTAAAAAGCAAAGCACAACACAATCACATTCTGATTCAATTTCCATTTAACTCTTTATTTCTTTGCAATTGGAGATTTACTACGAAGCAATTAAAAATAAGTATAAAATTTATATTTCTTTCAAAAATTTATTGTTTGTTACCTTTAGCTTAATATATCGCAAATGAAATTTATTGTTCGGACAATGAATGTAATGACGTAAACTTGTTTTAGGCCAGAAACAAAAACATTTCATTTTGATCTTAGAACAACACAAAAGTACATACATATGTACACAAATACCCCGATTTGCGTCGGTAATTGGGACAGCAGAACTACAACGCAAATCGAAACATGATTTTCAATTCTTTGTAATGGTTTTTATTTCATTGGTTCCATGACCCTTTACATAAGCCTAAACAAAGTTTGTTTTTAATAAAAAATATATCTGTTTTTTAACTTAACAGCCTTCACCTCCGAAACGTTTCAAAATGTCCAATTTTTGTTCCAAACCTATTTGATACCTTTTTTAACTAATTTTTAGAAAAAATATTTTGTTTAAGGTTCACTTCATCAAATTGTAATTTGAAACTACTAATAACCGTTCACTACTAGTAACCGGCAGACGATCTATACATTAACAGGACTAAAATGGAGAAATTCCCTCTTTTTGCTTAAGCTTTGTACACACACACGTACACATACATACATACATACATTCGCGGCGCAAACTAAAACGTAAATGGCCCAAATTCGAAATCTCCCAAACATTTTGAACGACGCCAGTCAAAGCAACGCAAGCCGGAATAGTGCTGTATACTAAATTCCAATATGTTTCAAATATGTCATTGTTATTGTTGTTTAGTATTTGTTTAAAACAAATTCTTCTGCTCAATATAAAGTCTGTTTAGAAATATTAATTCTATATTTATAAACTTAAGAATCTTTAGTACGACCAATTATATAATTGCTCTAAGTGCCACTTTTATTAACAGAAGAGAAATTTTCAAGAACTTAAGTAAAACAACTAAGAACGTTATAGTCGATCAATCCTCATCGTCTAGTACCCTACATAATAGTTTTTTGTGTCAACAATAAATAATAATCTAAATGATGAGCGATGTTGGGAACTTATATCAAATCAACTTTGATGTCGGCAAATAACTGAAAAAGGGTTAACCTTTTACTTGTTTAACATTAAAAAATCCTTTTTGCAAAATGTTGAACAAACCTTCTGAATTTATTAGTAAACCTTAAAGAAAGTTTTTTTTTCTTTTTATTTATTTATAAATCCAGTCAACAGTCATAAAATCATAAGACATTTTTAAAAAGACTGACTTTACGAACTGTGTTGCATTAAATCAAGGACGTGTTGGCGTCAAAAAAGTTTTACTGCTATTCATAACCAGTGTTGCCGCATTTTGTTTTATATAAATCTTACGAATTTTCTAAAATTCTAGGTGTCTTATAATTTTGAAAATACATATAATTTTATTATAAAAACTTATTTCTGTGCAAAAATTATACGTAACGTAAAAAAACACATTTTTTTTAGTTTGCAAAAAATTAACAGAAACAGTTTATTTATATAAAAATAACCCAACATAAAAATATATTATAAAAATGATAAATTTTTAATCAAAAACGGATTTAATTTAAAAAAAAAGAACCTAGAAAAATAATTAAAAACAAGTAAGAGCGCTATATTTGGCTGTGCCAAATCTTATATACCCTTCACTACGTGTATTTATGTATGTGTGTGTATATGTATATATCCATATGTATGTATGTTCATATGTATTCGGATGTCCGAAAGGTATTCAAAGTATTTTAGTCCATATACATAGGTTTTTCGCCCATTTCTTATAGGATCTATAAGGATCCAGAATATATATACTTTATGGGGTCGCAAATGAATATTGTAGAAATTACAAACGGAATGACAAACTTATATACATATACCCTTGTCAGCCATGGTGAAGGGGGTATAATAAAAACTATTTACGACCAACATTTTTTTTAGATGACATATTTCTAAAGGCTTTACGAAGCGAAGAAAATGGATTCATTTTGATTTCATTTTGCATATTACCATTTTAAAATGGTTTATATAACCCCCGGATTTTTAAATTTTTCAAATATTTATTTTTTGGGTTCAAATATAAAAAATATTAATCTTCGCATACGGCAACACTGTTCGCAACGTTTACACGCAATATTATCACAGAGAAATATACAAACTTCTACATTATAGTTTTGTATATTATTTCATGTATATCATAAATACATACATACATACATCTATATATGTATGTAAATGAGTTAATGACATTAAAAAGAATGCAATCATTAGGTGGTCACCCAGTGTATTATTAGTTTTAAAGGTTAATTCAATTGCTCTTAAAAGTGTGATCTATCGGAAGTTTAATGTTGTTGTCTGGCGTAAAAAGAGTGCCTCTCATCTGAGCTACCTTTTTAGTATGAGATGTGGTTGAATATATTTCTACGTAAACGATTTGTGAAAGAAGACAAAATGTGTTTATATGCCAACCTTCAAGCGCAGCTCACATGTTTTGCCATTATAATAAGTCCATTAAATATATATATGTGTTTCCTTAACTTCATGTGTTTAAAAAAATATAAATGAGTAAATATGTTTAAGTTGTCCATACCCTTTGCCAAAGTATATACAGAGTATCTAAGTGGATTGGGCTATACATAAAATGCAAAAAGCAGGGGGTAAATAAAGAACTTTTAAATCGGCAGTCATAGAAAGCAGGGGGCAAATTACGGCATTCGATATAGATTGAAATTTAGTTCGATCGATCGAGTTTTCTTTACATTTTTTTTAGGAATTCCAATTAGAATTTTTTATTCTCGATCGATACCGAATGCCGTAATTTGCCCCCTGCTTTCTATGACTGCCGATTTAAAAGTGCTCAGATGTTTTAGAGTAAGTTTTATAGGGTGATTTTTTATTGATACCCCCATGCCAAAGTAACATTTGCAGATTGTTAAAACTTATGGCGAAGTGGTGCTTCACCGTTTTGTTCGCTTTATGAACCGGTGGAATGTTGACCAGGACATTGTTAGTTCTTCATTCTTAGCATAATTTGATGATTGTTATTTGGCGTTGCATCTTAACATAATTTTTTTAGCTCAAAAGTTATAATGGAAATAGAATACAGGAATTATAAAGGCCTTTTTAGTTCATTCGTTCTTCCTAGTACTATTAAAGTTTTATCGAGATTTACCAACATCTAAAGCTTTTCCATTTTTCTAATGTTTTTCTTTATCCCATAAATTCAGATAATACAGGAATATCTTTTGTGTATTTGTACTAAATTACAAAGAAAAGTACTCTGTGCTATTTATTATTTATATTGGGTTATATTCTTATCTTCCTATAATTATGTATGCTTCATATTGTATATATGTATGCATCAAAAATTTAATCATAGGAATTTAAGCTGAAATTTATTAAACAATTTTATGTGGCAAACGAGCTTGAGTTATTTTTATAGGTTAACGAGTCTTATACGAGAGGACTGTGCAGTATTGTTTCTAACAAATACAAATTAATTGGAACTAAATTCAGCGATGGTGAAAACATTTTTTTTGGTTGTAGATATCAGAAAAACGACAGCATTACAAAATTTGCAGTTGTTTGAAATTTATTTCTTTTTTGTAAATAAGTATTGAGAATATTAAATTGGTTCTAGCCAACAGTCAGGAGAACCTCCTAAATAACCTTGGATATATATCTTAGCATTGGGTATATAAAACTAAACGAGAGTGGCAGTGTTCATTTACTACTTATTTCATTTACTACATTTTCGCCAAAAACATTTTTTTTAATTTCTTCCTCTGTCGTGATTCTATCCGGGGTACTTCGGTTTTAAAGTTCGACGCTCTAACAACTACACCATGCAGCCGACAAAAATATAAAAATCAGTTTTTAATATTTTAAAAGTTTAATGGTAAAAAACCAACATTTTCAATAGCAGCTTAACTCAATTAAGACAATTAATTATTTAATTAAAAAAAAATTTTTTTTCAATTAAGCACGTAATTGAAAAAAAAAATGTAAAAAAATAAAATTGTTAATTAAATAACTAATTGAATTAATAAAAACCGTAATTAAATCTAATTCTAAAATCTAACAACATCTTAATTGAAAAAAAGTGCCGATATTTTTTTCTGTGTACATACTTGTACATATACCCAACACGGTCGCTCATTACGCTCATTTACGTCAAGATTGCCATAACATTTAGAGTAAAATTATTTAAAATTTAACTCATGTTATACTTTAATCATTAAATTAAAAAAAAATATATATTAAATATTGGTATACGCTGTAGCATTCACTTAATATTTCAAATTATGTATTTTGCCACCCTATTATTAAAACAATACCTCTTTATTTTCTCTAAAATGTAAATAACAAGACTAATTTTGTATTTTCGCATTATTGCAACCGGTAACCGTTTTTTACCGAATTAACCTTTAAAAGATGTTATTAAAAATCAACTAACTCAGCTTATAAATGACTAAGATATAAGCAGTTATATGCAAGTAAACCAACTAAGAAAGTGCAATATGTTTTCTCTTAAAAAGTTAGTAAATTAGAAATTTTGTGTTGTGACAGTTTTAACACAGGTTTTTGATGGGATATGTAGTCTAATGTTCATATATGAATAAGTAAATAAATATGTATTTGTACTTAGATAAATGTATCTGATGGCTACATACATACATATGTATGTATATATTGCCTCTACCACTGTTGTGTGTGTGTGTGTGTGTGTTTGGGGTATGGAAGTGAAATATCAACCATCAACACTACTGCTACCAGCATTAAATAGTATTACCGTTTTCATAACACACAAATGTACATATTAGTATGTGTGTATGTGCATCACACTATCACTAAATTAAAGTAAAAACAAAAACGTTTAAAAAAAAATCTATTAAGGAACCGTTTTTTGTTATTGTTTTTTTTTCTTCTTTACAACAACGTATGAACAAAACCCAAATACAATAACAGCAACGACTGCACAACAAAACGTGATATGAAAATACATATAAAAAATTTAGCAGCTGAGTGTAAATATAGTTTGAAATAGGAATATTTTAGTGCCAAAAATAATCAGTTTGTGTTTAGTTTAGTTGATTGGTTGCATAAACCACATTATAATCATTTCACTATACATACAAAAAAAGTGTAAAGAAGAAAAAACAAAACTAAAATAAATTTACAAAATCATATTTAAACTTCTATTGTAAATGTGGAAATTTGTGGTTTTAGGTAAAAGAAAATAAAAAGAAATGTCAGCAGCGTCTGAAATGCACATTGTTATCAGAAAAGAAAAAATAATAATAAAAAATATTTAAATAAAACAAAACACAACTAAAAAATAAGAAATTCATTCCTTAGAAAAATTTTAATTGTGTTAAAAGAAAAGTGTTTTTTTTATTTCAGGAAAAAGTGCAATCAAATTACAACAAAAATAAGAAGAAATGGCAAAAAACTATAATCATGAATCATCATTATTGACCTAACGTTTTAGTTTAGCTGTTGCGCTGTTGTTATTACTGTTGTTTGTTTGTTTAATATATTGTTTTTATTAATTTTTAAGAGTTTTTTGAGACCATTAATTCTTTTAGTCGTCCTAATATCAACACTATCTTTCATACAAATGCACATTTTATTTAGGTATATTCATTAGTTCATGCATTTTGGTGTCCACACAAACATTATTTTGCAAACGAGTGTATGTTAACATGTTAAAAGCATACATGTATACGTATGTATGGTTGTGTGTGTGTGTGTGTGTGTGTATGTGTGTGTGCGTTCAACCAAAACAAATACTTTTTTTCTTTTTGGATCAACATACAAACGAACATACATATGCTTACTGGTCGTCATTGTGTCGTCGCCTTCTATTTAAAACTCTACTCATTGTCGTAGTCGTAGTATTAGTCGATGGATTCCCGTCGTTTTAATCGTCGTCAATATCGTCATTATTGCAATCGTTTAGTTTAGTTTTAGTGGTGTGTAAGGGAGTTTGTTCATTTTTTTAGGGTTTTCTTTTTTAGGACCCAAAACATCCGCTTTTTTTCTTTTAGTTATTGTTTTTGTGTTCTTAAGCTTAAATGTTTATTAATTTTGTGCGTCAAACTTGCAGGCCTTCGACTACATAAAGTTGTTTAGTGTTCGACTTGGTCGCCTTGTTGCGATGTTTTATTAGGTTACGTATACGTAATACCATTATGTTGTCATCATACATACGTTCAGTGCACACTTGCAACATTTTCTCTTCCAACACGTTTCTACTTGTTTTCAGTTGCTTGAGCTTGTTTTGTTTATTTTTGTTTTTTATTTTTCCTTTTTATTATCATAAGTTTTGTCTCAAACGGAATTAGTACTCAGTTTTTGTTACTACTTTCAGATAAATTTTACTCTTACTTGTGTTAGTACAATATAAAAATAGAAACGTGTGCGTGTAAAAAAATTTATATTTGATAAGTAAACGTGTAGTTTATTTCGTTCACAGCTTCCGTCCTTTATAAAACAACGATTAAATTAAAAAGAAAATACATGAAATATTAGCAAAACAAATACTAAAACATCAAGTATCTGTTTTAGAATTTTTAATTTTCATAACAATTGTTTTCTTTTATTATTCCTTCATAATCCTATAAATATGTGAATTTGATTTATTTTGTCTTTATACATTTTAAATATTTCCAATATTTCATTAAAATGAAATATAATTGTTTTTTTCTATTATTTGTGTTTTTGTTTTGTTGCCTTCAAAATTTAAATTTAGTTCTTTAAGTTGACAAACAATTCGTTTGAATGGAAAAACAAAATATACAGTTCGCTACTACAGTTTATATGTGTCAACTAAGCTAATACCAAAAAAGAAAGAAAAAACAGTGAAGAAAAGACTTTTAATAGCTAAAACAGTATTTGCGTAATAGTTTTTCATTTAAATTGCTTTAAGCACTACAATCAAATTTGAGGGATATTTTATCTTCTCATTAATGTTTGTAACAATCTTGTTCTTCATTTTTAACACCATTGAAAGTTGTATCTTTTAAACAAACACATATGTAAAGAAACAGCTTTTCACTTAAGTAAAATAGTTAGTTTTTGTTGACTTTGTTAAAAAATTAATCTGCTTGACATTTCCGAAGTTGTTTAAATTTAAAATTTTTTTTTTTTTGCATTTATCTCCGCCGTTCGCATATTTTTAATTAACCAAGTTAATTTTAATCGACTGCCACTCTGCCTAGGTTTGTAAAATATCCACTCGTACAAAAAGGGGGCCGAAAGTTGTAGAAATTGAAAATGACAGACTTAAAAACATAAAAGATATTGTCATTTTTATTAACCTATTTGTACCAGAACAAATCTAATAAAAGCAACAGTTTTTAACGTTCTTTACGAAACTTTTTTTTTAACATCAAATAAAAACAAACATGTGGTTCTCATTACCTTAAGACATAGACAACATAAAGAATTCCGTAACAACACCAACTTATTTTTACTTCCCTCGTTACCGTAACATTGTTACTCATAATTAAATCAGTAGTTATTCCTAATAAATATCTATTATAATTTACGCAAAAAAAAAAAAAAAGTTTCTTACTATGACGTCACAGAACATGATTATGTACAGATAATTTTAAAGTTATATGATCACTGCAATTGTTTCTATTGTTGCCACGGCCATATTACTATTGTATCTGGTAAGCCTCGGTTCCATTTTCGATGCAAGTGTTACCATAGTACAGTTATTACATAATTGTCGCCATAGACAAGAGGCCGACTTCGTTATATTGAAAGTTAACAGCCAGGATTAACACATAGGGCACTACCAGAGATGCCGGTCTGTTTTACTACAACGGGCTTTAAACTAAGGATTTCATATTTAGATAAATTTTGCCGGAATAATCTTCATGTTCATGTCAACCTTATTATTAAATGTAGGGTGAAAAGCAATAAAAATATGTCTGGTTAACTAAATGACTGGCTAACCAGCTCATGTGTGTGCATGTATGTTAGTGAGACCATCCTTGTAGAGCGTTACAATTTGTGTAAAAGCGAAAATACGAAATAAAAACAATTTGCTGTGTGTCTGGCATGCTCTTTAACCTCTTTTTTTGACACATATACATATGTACATATGTATGTATGTTTAAATAGAAGCGCTATAGTAATATCAATGTATACGTATGAATGTATATAAAAATAAGCTTATAAACTTCAAATAAGCAAAGTTGTTGTTGTTTAATTATAAACTTAAAGAAAAAATAAATAAATAAACAAAACCATTCAATTTGTTTTTGTCTAAAAACTTGTTTTAAAGTTACTCTTCTTTTAGAGAAGCAACAACAAACTTTATTTCAAATATTTTTTGTTTTTCCCAAATTATTGATTAGTGTTGCTGTTGTTGGATTTGCACTTAAAACTTTAAATATATTTTCAGCAAAATTTCCATTTATTCTACACTTAATTGTTGGCTGTTTTTATGTAGTAAAAATATTAATTTCTGAACTTTAAATAACAAACCAGCTTAAGGCAGTTGCAGTGAGGAGAGAAAAAAATAATTAAATTAAGTTTTGTTAACTATTTTGGCAACACAATTTATTAGTTTGAAAAAGTAAATTATTAAATAATGGTATTAAATATATTTTGTGTCAATTGTTGCTAATAATAATAATTTAATTGCGGTCATATAATTAGTTTATGGATCAATAATTTGGCAAAGTGTTTGAAAGCGTCATAGTTTAAGGAATTGACTACATTATAAACAAGCAAAAACAACTTGAAACTATAAATAGAGCCAAGAAAAAAATTATAACCTACACGTATACATACACGCATACAAAAACAGTTATGAGAAATGTTTCATACAAGAAAGTTGATAGTGATTCAATAAATGTTTGTAAATTTAATTGTTTCTAAACTGCAGTGTTTTAACAATCCTGTTACCAGAAAACCTTTAAAACTATTTCTAAACTACATATCGTTTGGTCGACCCTAGTTAGCCACAAAATGTCAAAGAACATTTAGTTTTAAAATAAATGTTTGATTTTCTTTTAAATAAAATTTTTGATTACAACATCTCATTAAAATTTATAAAACTTTTACACAAATATACAAGATTTTTATAATGAAACTAAAAAAGAAAAAGACATAAACTTTTTGTGATCCATATGCCACTTGCCAATTTTCGTTAACATTGAGGAGTATCAAAATAGGTTTTAAAGAAAAGTTTAAATATCAAATCTGATTTTGAAATAAAAAACCGAAATTTCCTTAAAATTATATTAATTATTAAGGTTTCTTTCTTTGTGCTTTATTTTCTACAGAAACAATATTAAACGGAGATATTTTTTGCACAAAACAATTATTAATGATTTCCTTATGCAGATAAAATTTGTTTAAAAAATGTTTTTACTAAAAGAAAGCATCGTAGAAAAATGCTGTAAAAATTAACTTTTTTTTTAAAGAAAAAAAATATATATTTTCAAAAAAATTAAAATTATAATTTCAAGACTCCATAAATGGTTCCTCGCCCACTGAGAAATACTGGTATTAAAAAGTTCGTTCTGTGTTAAAAAAATACGAGAGATGTGAACTGGTTCTTTCTTGATCAATCGTAAATCTTTCTAATTCTTAAAAAATTTTGTTTGACCTGCATAGTTTTGCTATTATCAAAGCTACTTTTCAAACTTTTTGACTTAGACACAGTTTTAAAATTAAAATAATAATGTAAAAGTGACATCATAACTGTCTGTTGCGACAACACATTTGAAAACAAAAAAACACTAGGATTTATTGTCTGTAATATTTTTAGGCGGTTTTCCTTTATGAATAATTTTCAAACTTCTATGTTTTTACCATTAATCATTACATCTACAGCATATTTGCATTATGAGCCTTTAATCAATTTTATACAATCGAATTCAAGATGTTTATTTTATGGCTCAATATTTAGTTGATTTTTTTTAAAATTGTTTGCTTTTATTTTCTTTTTTTTACTTTAAGTGTTTCAGGTGATTTTTGTTGTTTTGTAAATCATGCGCTCATTATTGAAATCTCTCATTTTTTTAAACTCATTCTCTTTAGTCCTGTATCTTTTGCAAACATGATTTTATTTTATTTTATTTGTATTTGTGTGTGTTTATGCATTTTATTTTATTATTGTGATTGTTCTCATACACATTTTTAACTGTTAACCCGGTTTCGTAATGTAAACAACTATTTTGTTATTTTATTTACATATTTGTCGATGTTATACGTTTTTGCCATTTATTTTTTCTTTATAATTATGTATGCGTTATAAAAAAATGTACTACATTGTATTGTTTCTTTTTTAGTTGTCGCCGTTTCTATGTTTATCAATTATTCTTTCGTCTTCTAATTTTTTTATATAATATTTTTTAATTATTTTTAATGCTGCCTTTGGGCAGCTGTTGGTAACGATGACATTAAACTTTCATGTTCTCTTATTTTAATATGTTTTTGCAGGTTTTATCTTCTTTTAATATATGTATCTTTTGTATATTAGTACAGAGTATAAAGCAAAGGGCATACTATTAATTGACAGTGCTAGCTATTCCTTAATAATTTAATTGTTTTTTTAAAGCTGAGTGTTTAATAAAGCTGCCTTAGCTTTACATTTAATAATGCGTATTTGCAATTTTACGAGCAAAATACAAAATTGCATAAAAATAAGTGTTAAAGTGTTGAATAAAAGTAATAAAAAACCATGGGCTCGTTCTCGACACATTTAATATTGTGCTGTGAAAGTGTCCTATACGCAGTGCATATTATAATGTTTCTATTCATATGAATAATTGATTTAGAGATATAAACTGTTTTAGAAAATGTAATAATAAATAACTTATAAAAGATTTAAATATAATAAAAATAATATGTGTGCCATGTTTGTTTAAAAAACAGATGCTAATACAATAAATTCATTAAACAAGGATGAAATTAGATGTGAAATTGAAAACTATACAAACACTTTAGTTTACGCTCTCCAATTCTTTACAAAAACAAAACGAGCACAATCACAATAATAAAATAAACAAACCAAAACGAACAAAAAAAA
>NDXZ01053605.1:13126-23938 GCA_003055125.1 Paykullia maculata
TACCATAATAATACTCACAGTACGAAATCTCTTTTTATTAAATGCTCGCTCTCCTACATTAGTTCTCAATCTCACCCTTTTTGTTTTGTTAGTTTTTTTTGTCTTTAATTTTGTGCATATTGTTTTTAGACAAAGTGAGACATCTATATGATGGCACATTACTTGTTTCATAGTGAAGCGACCTTGAAACAGAGAAAAATAAATGAAGAAAAAAAGAAAGTTTCGTACTCATAATACAAAGTCAAAGCAGAAACTGAAGAAGAAGTAAAAAAAATTGGGAAAATGAAGTATAAAAAAACTGGAAAATAAAGAAACATGTGCTTTAAATATTAAACAAATAATAAATAGAAAAAAATGGCAAAATGCATAACAAAAATTAAAAGTCTAATGCATATCTAAAAATAAGAAAACCAAACAAATATATAAATAACTCTCTAGAAAATCCAAATCCTATGCCCCT
Organism: Paykullia maculata; assembly: GCA_003055125.1. Taxonomy (NCBI): domain Eukaryota; kingdom Metazoa; phylum Arthropoda; class Insecta; order Diptera; family Rhinophoridae; genus Paykullia; species Paykullia maculata. The sequence goes on from NDXZ01053605.1 coordinate 13,587, forward strand.
AACTTAAATATGTCGAAATGGAAAAACTTAAGAAAATTCATACTCATACGAAAATGCAAAACAAAAACAAAAACTCTGGAAGTGATTCTTGTGAAAAACATCAAATGAAGTGAAGAAAACTAAAGATTTTTGTACACAATTATGCAAAACTTAAATTGATTTAATTATTTAAATTACAAAAAAAACCCCCTAAACACAAAAATGTATAAACAGTGTTTTAAAAATGTTAAAATAAAAAGCAGTTATTTAATGCAATTGTTTTTCGAATAAAAAAATGTGCTGGTCCACAACAGTGACAAAAATATGTTGTCAAACTGTATGTAGATCGAAAAACACCAGAAAAAAAATTACAATCATTTTGAATGTATAAAGAGACCTTCTGAGTTCTTTTTGTTTTAATTTTGTTGTTTTTTTTAAGTATAAAAAACATGTGTTGAGTGACTTTGATTTATGTTTTATGGTGGAGGTCAATTATTATATTTTATTTTTTTTACACTTGACATTTTGATTAAATAAAAACTTTAAGAAATGTTTGTTTATTTTATTAAAACGAAAAGAGATTTACAAGGCTTTCATGCTGTAATAACAAAAAATCAATTATATTCAATTAAAAAAGTCTGTTTTTACTTATTGAAAAAAATAATACATATTGACATTAACAAAGGCACTTGTAAAACAAATTAATTAATAATTATTATTAATAAAAACACTTTTTGTTTAAAAAAAATTAAAATTCCTAAAAAAAATTTGAGCATTAAATTCTTCCCATCATACTCTTACTTTGTAGGAAATTAAAATTTCCTTTTAAAATTTCTTTCTAAAAACTTATAGATATTTAAATATTACAAACACAAAAACATTTTTTAAATCGATAATTTAATTGTGAACATAAATAAGTTAAGTTTTTTTATTGTACCTTAAAGTTTAAAATGACTAAGAAAAATAACTTAAAAAATTAAAATTTCTCAAATACGAGTTTCTAATACCTATTAGTTAAAAATATCTTTATATGCATCATAATATACAAATATTATTTTAACTAGAAAAACTTTTGTAATGTTTTTCCAGTTTTTTTAAATCATCTTAGCTTTGTCAGCCCTTATCTTCTTCAGCTACAAACTAAATAAATCCACTAAAGGTGTTATCAAGATAGGAAACAAAACCGCCCGTTAAAATGAGATTTTGTGTGCCAGTAATAATCTGTATTTTAATTTAAAACTTTATAAATTCGTACTGCAGAAAACTGTTGGTCTATTAGACACTTAAAAGGAACTTAATAGTGATTTTGTGTTGTTTCCAAAAATTTATTGTCTTTTAGCCAAATTGGTGAAGGCTTTTTTTGTTTTGTTTAATATCCAACTTTACGCACTGGAAAATAAATGAATGAAATTAAAAAAAGTTAGTACGACTTTGCTACAAATACATTCGATAGCGATCAAAAATTAAAGAGAAATCTCATAAAATCTTCTAAATGAGAATTCATATGTATGAAAACAATTTTGATTAATATCTTATTCCGTAATTTGCCTCCTGATATTATTTTAACTTCTATGACATGACTGCAGCCAATTATAATTTTAGAACTTTCTGAAAACTTAAAGCCTTAATTTAAAAACAAAAATGATAAAAACTTATTTGCAATTTTACATTTTTAAAAAAGAAAACAAAATGTTCTTTAATCTTTTCAAAAGAAAATAATTATCTAAAAGAAAACATTTTTCCAAAAAAACTAAATTTCAATGAAAAATCTGTACTGAGTAAACATTTTTTACAATAATAAAAGAATACTTTTCAACAACTGTGTAAAATCATTGTTTTTGCTTCTATTTGAAAGCGATTCAGAGTAATAAAGTTTTGCTTATTTTACGCTTCCTTGTAAGTCTATAGATTTGCTGGGATGGTTTTATTATTGACCAATTCTAAAATATTTTACTTTAGTAGCGTTTTTAAAAATATTATTGAACCGTGGAAAGAGATCATTGCGATTAATATTACATTCAAGTGAGATTAAATCTTTTTAGAAATTAAATTTTTTCTTTAGAAAATGTCAGGAATATTTAATGTAGCCAACTGCAGCAACTACTTAAGTTTAAGATACTCCAGACAACATCAAATGTAAGGTTTCTAATTGAGAAATGAGACTTTAAACTTAAATTTGATGCGGCTGAATAAAACAAATCTGATATTTTATAAAAACAATTGTATTAAAAATATTAACTAATAAATTAAAAACTTGCTTATTCGTACAATAAATTCCAATGAACAGAACTTTTGAGCAAATGAGTTGCATTTTATAAAAGAATTAAGCAGAATAAGAAAAAAATAATAATTAAAGAAAATTAAATCAAGTAGAATAATGAAAGAAATTGCAAATGTTAATTAAAATTCGAAAACAAAATTAATTTAATTTCGGTGTGCCATACGTACGACAGCAACGTAGTAGACAACGATAACAGCTAAATGTTCGAGGATTAAAAAAAAGCGAAAACTAAGAAGAATAATGTTAGTTGAACAAAAAAAAAACATTTTTTAACTCATAATTATTTTATAAAATGCTCGTAACGATTGCTTAAAAATATTACAAAACAATTTTAAATAAATAATAACAAAATTATAATTAATCGAAATCTACATGAAATAAATTTTTTTAAATAATGTAAAAAATTAAAATAAAAATATTCAAAAATTTAATAACTTTTAATTAACTTATAAGTATAAATAACAAGAACAATGTTTAATAAATTGAATGCAATTTAAATGAATGTTTTGATGTGATGTTGCTGTTTTTTTTTTATCTTTCACATTTGATCTTTTGTCAGTTTCATTTTTGATTTTGTGTTTTCTCTTTCCTATGAAAAAAAAACATTAAATATTTGTTTCAATAATATTTTACAATGTGTTTTTGTTATTTTCAAAAAATAATATTTAATTAAGAAATAAAAAAAGCCGTTGTGGTATTAATTAAAACTGCAAATTAACTATTGTTACGTACATATACAAAACTGTTATTATACATTTATTAATTAATTTAATTAAGCATTACCCCTATGACTTAATGAATGTTAACAGGATCTTTTTTTTATTATGTGTCTGTGTTTGTAAACATATTGTTTTATTATTTAATTTTATTTAAATAAAACAAGGTAATGGATAGACAAAAACAAACGTGCACAACAAAATGCCATTAAAATGCATTTTGTATTCGTTTACGTTATTGTAACGTGCATGTGCATACCCGCGTACGTATGAGTTATATTTATTACGTTAAATATTCGTTACACGTGCATGAAAACAGTTCACAATAATTGTAATTGATTAAAAATCAACAGTATAGTATGTATGCAGTAATAAATTTACAAATAAATTATCAAGAGCTGTTTGTGGATTGAGTTTCTTTGTAAAAAAAAAAACAGGAAAAACATAAATTTGCTTCTGCAGCTTCGTGAATTATTTTTTTTAATTTATTAAAAGATTTGGTAAAATTTTTAAAAAACAAACAACAACAATTATTGAAAATTTACGAAAATTTGGAAATAAATCATAAATAAATCCGAATTCTGTGTCAAAAAAAAAAACATATTTGAAGACTCTTTTTTTTAAACTCGAATTGTCAGAAATTGTCAAAACAAAGAAAATATTAAAAATTAGCTAAAAAAATAAAATTCATTAAACATTTTTTTTAATAGAAAATTTATTTTAGAGAACGAAAATAGATAGAAAATCTTTTATAAGTAAAAAGTATTTTCAAAAGAAAGACACAAAAAGCGATTTAAATGAAACATTTGTCTCATCGTGGTTCTAGAAAGAAGTAATAATCGACGTTATTTTAAAATACCAAAATAAGATTTATATACCTTTAACAAGACATAGTTTCATGCACGATTCCTTGTACATAATTCTTATTCATTAAGAGAAAAAAGTATGTTAAGTACAGTTTTTGTTAAGAATAATTCAAAGCAAGTCAATTTTAACGAATAATGTTAATACAAAACTTACAAACTTACAAGCTAGATTTTAAACGTTAATAATTAAATTAATTGACCAAATTCAGATATTTCCAAGAAAAAAAATAATTTAAATTATTTTAAGCAATTTTAAACAGCTTGGAAGACAGGAACTTGTTAAAACTCTTATCTTTAATTTAAAATTAATACAAATAATCTTTAGTAGATTTTTAAACGCATTGGCTGATGATTGAACTTAAAGACGTTTTAATTTTACAAAAATTTCTGTGTTAAATATTTTATTTATTTTACAACATTTCAACACATTTATTTCTATAACAAAACAAAATAGTGCATTTTGTCTAATTGGCACATGCATTTAGCATTTGTGGCATTTGTTTTCCCCTTTGTACGTGTATTGTTTTAAGCAGAATCTTGATCACTAATAAAGTTATGCATTTTTTATTATTGTAGTACTTTGATTATTGAATGGCGTGAAAATAATTAAAACACTAAACGAATAAATTGAAAAGATTTTGCTAATAATAAAATAAAATCCAAAGAAAATTCAAGGAAATAAGCTAAAAAATATTTTTATTAAAGCCTTCTTAATTCTGCATACAATTATTTTGAAATTAATTTATATTTTATTTTATGTTGGTTTCATAAATATCTTATTAAGTTGTTTAACATTTAACTTATTCTTTATCGGCGACATCCATTTATATTTAATTATTATTATTATTATATGTTTAAAGCTGGCTGGCTGTCTGACTGACTGGCTTTATGTTGTACTAATTTAACATTAAACAAAAACAAACAAAAAATAAATTAAATATAAAAAAAAAGCTTGAAGCTTGACAAAACACACATTCCGTTCCATAACTATTGAATGAATGAAACTCAAAATCAAAAAAAGAAATAAAGAAGCATTAAACCATAATGCAGATGATACTTGTTGCTGGAGGGTAAGTGTGTGTGTGTTTTTCACTGTTTCAGTTAAAATTTTTACTTGTTTTTTCAGTTTTTTTTTGGTTTGTTATTGTCGTTGTCACTGACATTGTGTTTTCAAGCTTAGAATGAAATTCATTCATATGTACAACTAGTTGATAATTTTTTTATAATTATACATAAAGGTACGCGTACATTTTTAGCTGTTATAAACTGTTATTAAATATAATTTAGGCCTTTGGTTATTTATTCGTTTAATTTGTTTTCTTTTTGCTTTGATGTCTTTCGGTGTTTAGACAATAGATTTTTAATGCTTAAAATAAGTCTATTTATAATCTTTCTTTGCAAGAATTTACACCATTTGTGTGCTTTATTCCTGGCAGTTCCTTGCAGCAGGCTTTGAATGTTTAAAATATTTTGTTTATGATTCTGATCTACATATACTAATCCAGTATATGACTATGATATTGTACTAAAAGGCACTTTCATTTATATCTAATTAATCTCTCTTTATTGTTTGCATTTACAGATTTAAGATTTGTACAAATTAAAGAGCTTCACAACACCTTCTAAAACCTATGCGTTCTATTTCATACTACTTCTAAGCACTGTATTTAAGTGTAAATATAAATAACAAATATCCAAACACGATGCTCACTTAAACAACAAGTCATAATTCAAAAATAGTTTTTTGAATTATTATAGTTTTGTTGGTGGTTGTGTTTAAAAAAAAAATTAGAACATAAAAACAAAAGTGACATAAAGAAACGGTTATTCATACATTCTTACTTATAATAAAACGCAATTGTTTCTCTTTATGCAAAATTCTCTTTGGTCTAGGTCTACTTTCAAAACATTCAAGCATATTGTGATTGTTCTATTTCAGTTTTAATGTTCTATTTCATCTTTGTTCAATTTCGGTTTTGTTCTTTTATTCAATATTTTTATCGTAAAGCAAAACACATTGTTTGGGGGGTATGCATTTTATAATGAGAAAGTACATAAAAATTAATGGTTATTGTATGCTGGTTAAAGGATGTTTGTACAAAAGTACGTTAAAAAAACGATACATCTGAAAGACGTTTGTATTTTAATATTCTTTTAGCGACATCGAAAAATATATTCTTTTATTGAGATCATTTATTTATTGAGTTTTTTTTTTTTATTTTAAAAATGTTTTTCAATAAAAATTATAATAAAACATTCTCCTACAACAAACGACTCAGAAATAAGTTAATATATAATAAGTATGCGTCTGGCAGACGTAAGCTTATCTTTCTAGAGTTAAAGCTCAAGTAATGCAACGAACAGGAACTGATCTTTTTTCGTTTAGAGACCATATCAAAGGGGATTTTATTTAAGTTTATTTCAAATATGGTTTTAAGCACAATTTTTATCTAGGAGCATTTTATAATTTAATATAATGTTTGTATTCCCTCCTAGAGTTTAAAAATAATTGCCAAACTAAACATAACAATTTTGTCTAAAAGTGCACGTGAAAGGATCTAAGGTAAAATACCAATAATTATTTTGAAAGTAAACGTACAAAGATTCACGCATGTAGATTTGAGGTCAAAATATTTTTAAAGAAAAGAGTCCAAGCGAATTATGTAGACATTTTTATATACTTTTGGATTTTAATTTACAATTCAATTTTCCATTTCGCAGTCTGTGTTGTTTCCCTGAATGCTTTAGGAGTAAAATAGATCTAAAGCAAAACCTAAACTGATATATAATTTTCACTTTAATTATAATGATTACAATATTCCGACATACATATGTCAATAAGATGATACAACACAAAATGTGAATGAGAAAAATAATTATTAACATTTTATTTAACTTAAATAAACTAAACAATATTTTATATAGTTTTACCCTGTACTACTAAAGGTGTTAAGAGTAATAAGTATTAAATAACGGCCAAAAAAATTATTCCACGTCCACTTTTGAATAAACCACTTCACTTGGAATTATTAGAATCCATGTCTGCTCGTCTGACTGTAATTTAAGGACTTGTACTTAAAGTAAATATTGAAATTTTTAATATGATATTAATATTTAATATTTTATATATAATTAATTATATTATCGGATTATTTATTTTCCCAAGTCCCTGATTTTATCTTGCCCCCTTGCAAATGTTTTTCAGACGTTGAATTTTACCGTTTAAATTTGATTTCTTAATAAAATAATTTTAACAAAAATAAGTTCGATTTTATAAAAACTTGCCTTTGAATTTTTTTTTTGATCTTCTCCTGGCAAAATTTATATTGAAACAGAATTCACTACAAATAAGTTTCATAAGAATGAAAATCTTCCTAAAAAAAATGTGACCCTATGTTTCTAAAAAACGTGTTATGAGCATAACAGCTAAAAATATAAAAATCTAAAAAAATTACATCAAATATGCTTGACTGGAACAAAAATTCATTTACACAATTTTTTTGATGATTGTCCTATATTGGACCACTCCCGGAAATTAACAAAACTCTGCAAAACTGCTGAAAATATGTTAAAACTTTGGTGGAATAATGTTTTGAAATTGAATTGCAGTAAACAACTCAACACAAATAATTTCATATTTAATGATGTAGGGTATAATATGGTCAGCCACCACCGACTGAAACCTGTTTTTTTTTTGGTTTTTTACATTTTTATTAGTTTTAAATTATCTCCACACATTTGCTTAACTTTAAAACACGATTTTATTTAGTTTTTTCTTAAGCGTAAAAAAACAACTCGCAGAATGTGAAATCAAGTTATCACGTAAATTAAAGTAAAGTAGAATACTTTGAACAATTTTTTGCTCGTATGTATGTAGATCTTGCTATAAAATATATCAATATTTTACTTAAGTAAATTTGTTAGTTTACCACTATTGAAAAAATAATTTTTAAATAATTTTCTTTTATATAATATATTTTTGTAGCTGAAATTTCATACATAATTAAAACTTTTTTTAATCTAAAATTCTTTCTTAAAATACTAATCATTTCATTTTTTCCGTTTTCTTTCTTTCCCCTTTTTCTCTTATAGGTACGTATAAGACAACAACATTTATATAATATCAATAAGTATGTTGAGTTGCAAATTAAATTCAAGGTCATAACAGGTAAATATGTTTTACATTTTATATAAGTTTCCATAAAAGCAGCAAAACTTACAAGGCAGTATTGGATTAAATTAACACTTTGAAGGCAAACAACTCTTGGAAAGTGATGTTTTTTTTTATCCACCCTTGCTTTATCGGGAGTTTTGCGTTCATGATGATATAATTTAAGCTCCTCATTATTATCTTAATCATTTTAATATTAAGACAAAGTATCATAAATGATAATCAGTTTATTTTTTAATACTGATATTTATAATGGCATTAAGGGACGTCTATTAATATTCTTGTTAAATTCTGATTTTTTGATTTTTTATTTCATCACAATCTCCCATTTTTGGTTACGCTATTGGAACATCAATCTCGTTTATACTTATTTGTGGCTTTTTTTGGTTACTTTGTTGTTGTTTTTTTCAATTGAGCATTTAACCCATAGCAATGGTCTCCATTATTAAACATAATGCAGCCACTCTTGACTTTTTTCTTCTCATATTCCTGTTCCTTTTTATTAAATATTTTCTTGGTGCTCTTGTCCTTCTTTAATTTTTCCATTATTTTTATTTTTGTCATGTTATTCAAGATCTCAGGACAATTTTATTAAAGTTAAACGGGAAAATGTTTGCTTTTTTTTAGAAAAAGCTCAAATAAACAAGCGAAAAAAAGACAAAATAAGCGAAAGAATGTTTACCAAAGAATACGAAAAAAAAGAAGAGAAAAACTTTAATAATTAAACAGGAATTAAGTTTTTGTATTGTCTTTAATTGAAATTTATTGTAATATTCTCTGATGTTGACAGTTGGCAATGTTGAATTGTTAATAAAACGCTTCTTAACTTTCGCTTTACAATTTCCAGTTCTCGACAAGCTGGGACAACATAAAAGCCTGTGTTGTTTTATTGCTTTTGTATTTTTGCAATCTGGCAAACCAATTAGTTTTTGTCACGGGCAAATTGTTTTTGTCACGAATATAAAAAAAACTCAAGAAAAGAAATAAGAGTTTCTTTGCATATTTATAATTCCGCCAAAAATAAGTTTCTCACTTTGACTAATAATCCATAATAAAGATTTAATAATAGTGCTACTCACGGTCGATTATAACTACATTTGTGAAACCATTTTTCTTGATATATAAATTGACAATGTTTGTGGTTGCATTTACAATTGCAGGTGATTAAAATTATTTTGTTTATTCCTGTCATTAAGTATTAAAGTTGCGCTAAGCAAACGAAAATGCTTTGATTTTTTTCTTGGTTTTGCAAGTCTATAGACAAACAAGGCTATTTTAGAATATGTGGTTTAGAACCATCAATTCATGAATTCAAAACTGGCCCTGTTATGCCAAATTGACGATCATAAGGTAACTAATAACAATAGTTAGGTTAATGATATTTTATCCATATATGTATCTTTGTTTACCATTGGTTAACTATTACTTAGGCAGCAGCTAAGTCTTAAAGATTTTATGTATTTTTACATGAACAGAAATAATGTTGTGTTACCTATAAATATGCTTTAGAAATGCACCAGTATTGCAATTTAATAGTTTGATAGGGCTACCTATCATTTACTTTGTATATAAAGTATTAGTTAAACAATTGTTACCTGGTGACTGTTAATTTCGTCTTTAATCTATCGACAATTCATGCAAAGAAATTTTCATAATTCATGTTTAAAACCTATCAACAGTTTTTAACACAAAGTTTTCATAAAAACATTCTTTTAATTGATTATGAATATGCGATATAAAAAGGCAATAAATATTTCATATAAAATATACACTTAGACAAGAGTAGACTACATGTATGTCAATAACAAATTGACTCTTTCATTTATTTTGCATTTAATTATATTCATGACATGTGCATCGGTTCTTTAACCTGAAATACGAAAGATTTTTTTGTAACATTTTAATATTTTACATTCATGTTTCGAATCATAAAAAAAACATTTTTTTTTTACGTTATTTTGCTGCCATGCCTGGATCGATTGGCAAATTGTTGGTTGAGTGTTCGTGTTATTATCAGTAAATATTGCAGCCACAATTGTCCCTCAAATCTGCTTATGTCATGCCTTTTGACACTGAATCATATCTTTTGATTAAAATGATAACGAAAAGTTAACAAAAAGGCTAAAAGTTCTCAGACACACACTCGACAATATCAACGAACATTCAAATTATAATATTAAAGAAGTGTAAAATAAAAAAAAAATAAATTGAAATAACAGAAAATGTCATATTGCAGCAAGAATGTGTATTAGGTGACTTGTTGTCTCTCAATTTCGTTGCTTTTAACAAAAAAAAATATTTATTCAAATGTTTTAATAAATAATTATTAGAACAATACC
>NDXZ01053606.1:0-13925 GCA_003055125.1 Paykullia maculata
GACCTTATTAGATCAACCTTTTTTAAAATTTAAAGTGTTAGACGTGTGGCCTTTAGTTTTAAATAAGCGCTTTAACACTTTTCTGCAAGTTTAAGAGAAGCCAACATTAATACATTTTTGGTAACTTTTTTAAGCCATTATTTAAATAAAACTTCTTTTGGAGTGAAATAAGGTTTAATAGAAAACAAAGAATTAGTCAATTAGTCAAACGAACCTTTTCATTAACATTAGAATTTGCGCTCCAAAACTAATTAAACTAAATATGCATTTTGAACTTAACACTGACCTTCCGTCCAGTACGTTCTTTTATACATATTTTATTTTACTCTTTTTTTTAAATTTTTTGTTAGAAAACTGATTACAACTCAAACATGTCACAGGACATTAAATACTAATGGCCACTTTTTGCCTGCAACAAAAAGTTTACAAATGCAACGTGGCAAACTGAATGCGGAACATTAATGTGCATTCGGCGAAATTAGTTAATTTGTCTTGTCATTTGTCAACATTAATATAAAATGCATTTTTCATTTTAAACATACATATTTACTTAATAACACTATGACTTACTTACACATACAAACACATTTTATATGAATGGATTTACTTGAATTAGTGCTAATTATTGTGTTACCGTTATTATTTTACATAAGTCAAATTTTTCTTAGAAATAATTTACAAAAATTTTCTTTAAGAAGGGAATTTTTTTTTATGATTTGCTATCTATGGAGATTTTATTAGAAAATGTTTTGAGAGAGAGAAGAATTAAGTTTTAGAAATAAGAGCAAATAAATTTTTAACTTTTATTTCTTTTTTTATTACAATAAATTGTTTTTTCAAAACATGTTGCTTATATAACAATTAATCGTTGTTGTGGTTAAACAATTTTTTGTTGGTTGAGTTAATGGTTGGTCCTTTTGGACCAAAACCAAATAAAAAATTGTAATCTTACGAAAACCAGTTTGTCAAAATGAAAAATTTATGTAAACATGGTAAAATATCGAGATGTGATTATTTTAAAAAGTTTAATACAAATTTAATAAAACTCTTATTTACTTTTAACCCTTATTACTTATTTTTGTAGTTATTTCTTGTCGTATCGACGATGGTAATTTAAAAACGTTAGTTAAAATGCCTTACGCATGAAAAATGTTTAAGGATCAGCTTCTTTAGTCCTTAGTTTTCTATATAATTGAAATAAAACAAAAAGAAAAGATAATTTTTTCATATTACATAATAAAAAATTAAATTTTTAAAACACTACTTCAATTGGCTTGTTTTACATAACACAATATACAAATAATAAAAATTATAATCCTAAAAAACATATATGTAATTCACTAAATGTGTTTGCATCTTAAAATTAAGATATAAAATAATGAAGGTACAGGTTTTCATGAATATCCGTCATCAATTTATTCAAGAGGCGCAAAATATTAAAAGTTACCCAACGCGAAAAAGCCTAGAGTATCGTGCATACCTAAAGCATAGCAGTGACTACTGCTGTACCAAAAATGAGCTTAAAATTATTAAAATATAATAACTAAAATGCACAATATTAACATGCGTCATCGGTTTGACGAAGAATGACCATCCAGGGTTAAAAAAAAAATTGTTTTTAATTTTTCCCTTTTTTTTTAAATTTTGTGTTGGTATTTCTAGTATGCACATATATTGCTTTCGGCAACTCTGTTTCATTCATACAATTACATTTCTGCTAAAGTGTGTGATTAATTTATTTAGAATTTAAACTATTTAAATTTTTTTTTTTGTATTCAACTTTATATTATATTAATTTATGTATAAATGTGTGTGTGTTTTTTTGTAGCTTTTTTAACTGCCATATGCCTGTGCACTAAATGAGTTCAGAAGAACCGCAAATAAAATACCAAGAAGTAAGTCCATTTCAAATAAGTGAAGGATTTACACCTACGCGTAGTCGTAAAATGGAACCTGTTAAAACTGGACGTATTTTTTTGGCCGCTGTGGCGGGTAAGTTTTTTCTTTGCTTATAATTAAAAAAAAAAAATATTTAATATTTTTTTTTCTAAAATTATTTTTTTAGCGAATATATCTGCATTTGCGGTGGGTACTTGTTTAGGCTGGACCTCACCTATTGCACCCAAACTAAAATCAGATGACCTTTCTGATTCTCCCTTAGATCATAAAATTAATTCCACCGAGGATGCTTGGATATCTTCGCTTGTGGCTTTAGGTGCTTTTATAGGTAAGTTTTTTCATTTCATTATACAATTTATAATTAGAAAAGCAACACTAGAAATAACGAAAATTATTGGGACAGTTTAAATAGTTTCGTTTGTAAATTATTATTGATTTGATTTTTTGGGAAATCAATGTCAAAAGTTTAATTGTCAATTACAAAAAACTGAACCGAAAAAATGATCGCGATCTTTTTACTAAAAAAAGTTCTATAGTTTATGTAATATAGCACAAAGTCGATGTCTCATATTTCGATGATAACAAAAAACTGATTTCACAAATCGACAGATCTCAAAGAGTTTGTCAAAAAATTGGTTATATCTCAATTTTTTCTATTTTGCGATATAGAACACAATAATTTACGAACGACGATATGTATTAAAAGATGAAAAAAATTTGTTTGTATGTTTGTACTTTATAGCTGGCTACACTGTTCGAACGAAATTTTGACAGCATGTTACTGATAATCTCAAAGGAACAATAGGCTAAAATTTTTTGGGAAATTTTGGATGCCCCGCTCGCTTTTCATCTAAATTCAATAGAGTAACGTTAATAATTGACTAACTAACTGATTCATCATCGTACAGCCCAAGCGCATGAAGTAAGGAACATGAAATTTTGACTGTGGGTTTCTCTCCCTTTACATGGATCCATTAAGAAGGGATTTTTGGAAATCCAAATATGTAGGGGGTAAAAACGGGAAAAATCGGTTACCTTCTATCTTCTTAACCAAATAAGATAGAAACAAAATTTAAAACGCATTGTATTCTACTCTGGTGCTTTTTTCAAAGTTTTGGGTAAAAATTATATTTTGGTCCTTTTTTGGGGCACCTTGAACTTCTAAGCCAATATACATAGATAATTTATTTTAACTGTATTTGTCACATCTACAAAAAATATAAATACATTTTTGATACATTTTGGATATTCGAACTTTTAGGGATAAAAATCGTACTTATTTTTGGTACTTTAAAAAAAAAAATTTTTTTTTGGAATTTTGATGGAATTCATGAAAAGCTTCACTTAAGCTTCTAGTACTATTTTGACAACTATTTGAGAAAAAAATTTAGACACTTGAACGGGGATCTAAAAAGTACCAAAAAGGGGGAAAACCGGGAAAATGCGTATAATAGTAAATTAGGTGAAATTTGAAACACGGATTCCTTCAGACATAAAAAGCAGTTGGACAAATTAAAATTTTAACAAAAATTGTATTGGGTAAGATAAAGAGGAAAACTCGGATTAACAGGGGGGCAAAAAAGGACTTTTTAAACTTTTAGGACACTTTGTTATATTTTTTGAGTCTAGAAACGCAAAATTAGCTCCTATTGACCCTAACTAAGAAAAAAAAAATCATATATTTGGCGAAACGACGTTTGCCGGGTTAGCTAGTTAAATATAAATTAACTTAAACACTCGATTATTTAAAAATTAAAAAAAAAATTAACTTCACCACAGGTAACAAGGTTATATATAAGTATACATACATATATATTTTGGATTCTTATAGAATATTTTTCTGTAAAAGATTTAGTTACCTAAAAGTCATCAATCGAAAACTATTCTTCTTCTCACATATTGTCGTTCTATTTACGTAAGTTTTTCTAAATTTCTTGCGTTTAAGCGACTATTGCAAAATTCGGCATAACTGTATACATATTTTAGGATCATCTGTGTTTTCTGTGTTATACCTATGTTTATATGTATGTACATTTATTTTTTTTTGCCAACACATATGTATGTATGTAATGACATGTATATATGAATATAAACATTCAGATTTGATTTGTTATATTTTTTAGCTCCCTTTGTTGCTGGACCGTTGGCTGATAAAATCGGTCGCAAATGGGTGTTACTAAGCAGTTCAATATTTTTTGTTATTGCCTATATACTCATGATGGTCGCTGGTGAAGTTTGGGTATTACTAGTGGCACGCTTGATACAAGGTTTTGGAGTGGGCTTTGTCATGACAGTCCAACCCATGTATGTGGGTGAAATAGCAACGGATAGTGTTAGAGGTGCCACGGGTTCTCTAATGCAATTGTTTATAGTGTGTGAGTTTTTTTTTAAATATATGTATACCTATATTTATTTCTTAACATTTAACATTACTAACATGTTTGTCCCATTTTACAGCTGGCATATTATACGTTTATGCCATTGGTCCATATGTTTCCTATCAGGCTTTGCAATGGTGTTGCCTTGCGGTGCCTATTGTTTTCGATCTGATATTCTTTTTTATGCCAGAAAGTCCCTATTATTATGCTGGAAAAGGACGCAAATCTGATGCCCTAAATTCGCTACAATTCTTGAGAGGTCAATCTGCTGAGACTGTACAAGACGAAATGACCACAATTCAAGCTGTTGTAGAAGAGTCTTTGGCTAATAAAGGAACAATTGCTGATGTTTTTAAGAATGCCGGTAATCGTAAGGCTTTGATTATATCTGCCGGTTTGATTGCCTTCCAACAGCTGTCTGGTATTAATGTGGTCCTGTTCAATTCCCAATCTATATTTATAAGTGCAAACACTGGTTTGGATCCTGCTATTGCGTCAATTATTATTGGTATTGTCCAGGTGGCGTCTTCAGGCTTAACACCCATCATTGCTGATCGTTTGGGTCGTAAGGTTATTCTACTGACTTCGGCAGGCGTTATGAGTATTGGTTTGGTCGCTCTGGGTGCCTTTTTCTACATAAAGCTTGTTGTAGGAGATACAACAAATGTTCTATGGCTGCCGGTACCTGCCTTGGTCGTATACAATATTGTATATTGCATTGGTTTCGGTCCTCTTCCCTGGGCTGTCTTGGGTGAAATGTTTCCTTCTAATGTCAAATCAATTGCCTCCTCAATAGTTGCCTCAACTTGTTGGATCTTGGGTTTCCTGGTCACATATTTCTATCCATCGCTGGATGCTTTGGGATCATATTATGCCTTTTGGTTGTTTGCCATCTTCTGTGCATTCGCCTTCTTCTTTACGATGTTCATTGTGATGGAGACTAAAGGGTTAAGTCTGCAAGAAATTCAAGATAGACTTAATGGCAAAAAAGGTTAAGTACCATTTTGTGATGTGCTACCATTTGGACAGGAAACGATAAGCATTAACGTCATATTGTATTCAGTAAGATATCAAAATTTGTGTGTGTATCTATGTGTGTGTATTTGTTTAAATTATTTTACACAAAACAAACAAAAAAGTATTCCTTTTAAATAATTATTTAGTCAATAATTTAGTTTTAAGTTATTTAACAACATAAACTTATTTTAATAATGATTTTTTTCTTAAGTAAAATGTTAAAATAAGAATAAATGAATTATTATCTTGTACTATTTACATACATAAATATTGTTTATAATAAAATATATTTGCCCATATGAACATACCTACATATGTATGTGCATGTAGTTTAAAGAAAAGAGATTTTATTTTACGATTAAATGGAATTACATTTGAAAGTCGATTTTTAGGCAAAAACAAAATTTCCATAATATCGGAAAAGACTTGGACTTATGGTTCCCAAAATATTTAAGAAAATTTGTGAACATAAGCGAAGATGTTCTAATACTTTATGAATGTGTTTGAAATTAAACTACCTGAACAAAGTCTTACTAGTCAAATAAAGTATGGTCAGAATATCATTTAAAACACTTCTAAAAGGCAGCCTTTTTAAAAGCTTAATTTTCTGGTGTCCTAAATTAAGAATCCTGTATAATTTCGACGGGACTTTTAAGATGATATAAACTTAAATATTCAGCTTTTGAGCACGCTAACAATGATTGCCCAAAATAAGATATATGGGCGTTTCCCTTTAGAAATATATCCGATTATAGTTTAACAAAGTCTCAGGCTATATAGAATCTTGATATAAACTTTATTTTGGTTTCGCTTTTTTTTTTAAGATATTGCTTTTAAACTGTCTTTTATAAAAAGTAATTTTTATAGAGGTATAAAACTTTAAGTTGGCAACATTTTTTAACTGGCGGCCATTTTGTCAGCTGTTAAGTGATTTATATTTAATTCGGTTTGGCATTTCAACATGAATAGACTGACGCCTGAACAACACTTCTGAATTGTGGTAATTTTTTTTAAAAATCATGGTTCAATGGAACGTTTTCGCCATATTTGGAGTGATGATAATCCTGGAGACACCGTTACATCTAGAAAAACTGACTGTTTGGAGGGCTTTATAGGCTGGTGGAATAATTATTCCGTACTTCTTTAAAAACGATGCTGGTCAGAAAAAAATCAGAAACAAATTCATCTTTGTTTTATTCCATTTCAAAGTTTTATACCTTTAGAAAAACACCCTTTACTTACACTGGTTAAAAATAAAGAAATTGAATCTAAAGTTTCGTTAATTTTAAATAAAAACGAAATTGCTGCGCTCTTAAATATTTGAAGGAGTTCTAATTTTAATTAATTCTTTAGTCCATGTTGATGTTGATGCAATCCGGGAGGTGGGGTTTTAAGGAGCCTAAAATATAAAATATTTAAATTTAAATTTTGTGCTTACAGACGATTAGAGCCCTGTATGGTACCACGGAAAGCAGTTGTTGGTTAGTCCCTGGGGTGGCTGTTGTGGAAAGGGTTAATGTTTCTGACAAAAATTTTATTAGTTAAACACATTCAGGATGCTGCTGCTTTTCAACAGAGCGGTTTGCGTGGTGATAGTTAACCAGTTTCAGTAGTCATAGAGTATAATATCGGCGACAGTATTTACGGCATGAATTATCAGTGGCCCGCTTATGAATGCAGTTGAAACCATACACCTTCTAGGTGTTAGGTTCACGAAAATGAATTTATGTATTGTCTGTGTTTGCCAGCTGTGTGATCGTAGCAAGACCTGGGTTGCGCTTGTGTTCGCGTTGTTTTCACCAGATATCGACGATAATCTAATCAAATCTGACTAAAATTTTAACATAGATTTAACATAACGATAATCAAACACCCCGTTTTTTTACCATAAAATAATAATGATCAACGATATTGTCACTCTGTTGCTGATGTTGACTATTATTATCAAAAGTTAAAAAAAGGTTCAGTTACGTGTAGTTGACCCTCGTTATACCACTTGCAGTGCTCAAGACATTGAAATAAAAAATATTCGTATAAATTTATTCAAATTTGTCTTTCTTAAACCATAACGAAAAGGTTAAGTTTAACAAATTTGTTGCATATTGCAAAGTGTATTAACAACGTTTTAGGTCTGAGATTTGCTAAAAGAAATAATTTAGATTCAAACACCAAGTAACAAAGATATTTAATATATTTTGTACAAAATAAATGTTTAGTTGAAATATTTTAAAAACATCTTGTTGAAACCATAACAAATAATAGATTTTATTTAAAAGCTGCCATCATTATTTGTCTTATTTTTCAGCTTGTTACATAGCAGGACCTTTGGCAGCCATTATTGGTCGTAAGTGGGTGCTACTTTCCAGTTCGCTGTGTTTTGCCCTTTCGTTTATCGTACTTATAATTGCTTCTGAAGCATGGGTCATAGTATTGGCTCGAGGAGTACAAGGTATTGGAACGGGATTCGTTTTAACGGTGCAACCAATGTATGTGGGTGAAATTTCGACCGATAACATAAGAGGTGCCACTGGATCTATAATGCAATTGGGAATTGTAAGTAAGTATAAGAATAAACTTTACAATAAATATTATTAATTTTAAATCTTTTCTTATATTGTCAGTGGGTGTTCTTTATGTTTATGCCATTGGTCCCTATGTATCCTATCAAGCTTTGCAATGGTTTTGCCTAGCAGTGCCAGTTATTTTTGCAGCAACTTTTATATTTATGCCGGAAAGCCCTTACTACTATGTTGGTAAAGGTCGCCAGGAGGATGCTTCTAAATCTTTACAATTTTTACGTGGGCAGTCAGAGGAGGCAGTAAAGGAGGTCATAGTCTCAATTGAAAAGGAAACAGCACAACAAAAAGGCAGTAAACTTGATATTTTTAAAATAAAGGGTAATCGTAAGGCATTTATTATAACGGCTTTACTGTTGGCATTCCAACAACTCTCGGGTAACTCAGCCGTACTAATTAATACGCAATCCATTTTTGAAGCAGCTAATACTAATGTTGATGCTGCTATTGGAGCGATTATTGTCGGTCTGGTACAAGTAGCTGCCTCGGGACTAACACCTCTAATTGTAGATCGTTTGGGACGCAAAATCATATTGCTGACTTGCAGTATTGTTATGTGTATAGATTTATTCGCTTTGGGAGCCTATTTTTATATGGAGAATACTGGCAAAGATACTTCCAACGTTTTGTGGTTACCACTTGCTTCTCTTTTAATTTATATTATTGCTTATAGCGTGAGTTTTGGCCCTTTACCTTGGGTTCTCTTAAGTGAGATGTTCCCGGCCAACGTTAAGTCTTTAGCCTCCTCCATATCAGCTTCCATTTGTTTATTTACAAGTTTTCTAGTTTCTTATCTATATCCTTGGCTCAATACTTTTGGTATTTATTATATATTTTGGTTATTTGCTTTATTCTGTCTTTTAGCTTTTTTCTTTGTACTGATTGTAGTATTCGAAACAAAAGGCTTAAGCATGCAGGAAATTCAAAATAAACTTAATAATAAGGAAATTAATTAAAGAAAAAATATTAAGTTTAATGAGATTCCCTCCATTTTCTTTATTCTAAATATAAAAATGTTAAAAAAATTATGAAACTTTATGAATATTTAATAATCTTATCACAAATTATTTTTAAAATGTATTCAAATTAGTTAATTGTTGCTTAATTTGTTTATTAATAGGTACTTAAAGAGAGTTTGCTTAAGCAAATTAAAAATTTTAAATTGTTACCTCTTTATTTATAATTAGATTTAAGTTTAATAAAATTTATATTATTAGACTTAAATAAATAAATTTAAGGAATTGTTTGTTGTAGACTATAAAAAAAAGCATTTAAAAAATTCCTTGTTATTCAACTTTGCGTTGCTGAAACTGATTTGTAGATCAAAATACTGAAAAACAAAGGTGTATAGCTGTTTTAAGTTTTTTTTCAAAATAATTTTAAAGTTCAAAACACTTAAATTAAAGTTTACACGATATAAGTTTATTTTGTAAAAGATATTCCGTTAAAACTTTAGAACTTATAAGATACTTTTGAATTCCTATTGTTATTTTTTTGTTACAAATTTTTTTAATACATTTAAAATAAAATATTTTTAAAAATTTTACAATTATTTTCCTATATATGTATGTAAATACAACTATGCACTAGACCTACATACATTTTGATTAAGTTTATATCCCATGGTTCCAATTTGTAAATATGTTTTATAATCTATTTAGTAATATTTTTTGTAGGCTATAGTTCATAAATTGTTAAATTTTTTATTAATTAAGAAAATTAATTTTTTAAGTGAAAATTGAAAGAACATTGTGAAAAAGTCAATTTCCGGCACTAGTCGAGCGGAATGCATTTTCGAAGCCAGCTACGGTCTTATCATCAGCACTCTCTGATCGGTATTTTAGTGTTGGAAGTATATATCATATATTTAACTCACAGTTTATTAGTAATTAGAATATGGTGATTGATTGTCGCCTCTATTCATATTTTTCAATAGTTTTTATATCAATCGTTTTTATTTGGGGCTATAACCGCAGTTGTTTTTTCAATAAATATTAGGTTTAACTTCTTTCCTTTGGTGTATTAATAATTACTTTTTGAAAAACTAGTTTTTGTAGTATTGTTATTTGAAAATTCAAAAACATTAATAACAACACTTTTATTTAATTACTTTGTTTAAATATGTAGGTATAAATTGGTTTTTGCAATGATAAAAATATGATGATTTTAATTATTAATAAAAGCAGTACCGACTGTGATAAAACAGTGCTATTAGCGATAATACTGTTTACTTCTTGTAAAGAAAATCATATTTTTGAACACAAGTAAAACTATAATTTTAATATATTTTGGCAAAGCAGTAATTTTTATTAAAAGATCTAAACAATTTTCTATTGTGTTTTATAAAAAAAATCAGAAAGCCAGTAGCTTTTTGAAATATCTTTTCAGCATTTAACAAAATTCATTTAGAAGGTAAATATTTACACATGGCTAGGGTGAATCTAAATTTGTAATTCGAAATCAGTACGCTTTATAGTTCTTCTAAAAAAAAATGTTTGAGCTCTTCTATAAATATTATTTTAATTAATTTGGAGATAATAAAAGATTTATTATATATGTACATATGAATATGAGTTATAGTTGTAAAACAGATCAAATTATATATTTACATATCATGTTATACATACCTATTTCTATAAAAAGTTTATTATATTTTGCAATACCATAGACTTTATTTAACAGTTCAGAACAATATATTTGTTATTGTTATATTTGTCGCAAGATAGTGCAACATTAAGCGTTACGAATTACAACCGATTGCAGTTGAAATTATATATACATTTCCAGCCTAAAAGTTGACGATTTGACAGATGATAAAACCAGCTGATCATATTGTGACAAAAAAAATTGTAAATTTTGGTTAGTCGCTTTTCATATTTTGTTTTTGTCAACCGCATTAACATAAGTTGTTATCCATAATACTAAATTGCAAAATTTTAACTAAAATAGAGTTGAGTTTTAAACCTTAATAGGAGCTTATGATTTAAAACTAGCATATTCATGGCGAAACTATTTTTTTACATAAAGTATTCGATGCTGACAATGGAAGCATTAAATTTATTCTGCCTGTTTCAATAAATGCGAATAAGAGTTTTTTCTAAATAAATAAAAACATTTATAACAAAAACAAAAAATTTAGATTTGTTTTTGTCTTAAATATGCACTTATATTTATTAAAAGAAACTGTCGTTCGCATTTAGTGTAACAGGCAGTTTATATAAAAAAATATATATTTGATAAACGCATTGCTGAGTTTTAAAAATGCCAAGACATTTACTAAATCAAATAAACTTGCAAAATCAGTACAATTAGTACTTTTTTTATTTAATACAAATTAGTACACCTGATAAAAAAATTAGTACATGTACTTATAAAATCAGTACAAATAGTCAGGCTACACATGGCAGCACTGACTACAGTGCTCTCCGAATGTGAATTAGCGGCAACTTAAGTATGACGGCTTCTATTAACAAATTTACATTAAATCCTTAAAATATGTCACAGTCATGATATTACATACCCTTAGGCATTTTATTCAAAAATGACTTTCGAAAAAGTCATAAGTTTGGCAAATTCTTTTAAAAACCATAATTTAATTTAATTTTTTTCACCTCAAATTATCATTTTATTAATTCACCTCTAATAATTTTTGTTCTGTGTGATAATGCTGTTCTTTTATAAGGCCTACCATATGTTACATAAAAACAGAGCTGTCATGTTGTACTTTTGCAGTGCCCCCAAGATGTGAATATACGACAGCTTTTATTGACAACTCGCAGTTAATTCTTTGTGCAATACACTTCAGTTCGTAAACAGCAGCCGTGGTGTTAAATACGTTGGATTTTTGTTTTGGACGGGGCATTACGCGAGTGCTGTTATTTATTATTTTTATTTTCACTATTTATTCGACTGCGTGTAGAAAATCTATATTACTAGTGTATTTTTGAATAAAATCAACGAAAATCTATAAATACATACCTTTATTTATATGTATAAAATAAGTATTTTCTTTAGTTTACAAAATACAAAAAAAAAAAAAATTAACGAAGTGGTGAGTGCTACTTCCATAAAAATTTTTTGTGTATGAAAAAAGAAATCCAATAGCAACTAAAAGAAAAAAGGTGAAAAAGAGTGATTAAGAAAAAAATTAAGAATTCACAGAGTAGATAAAATGGAATAAATTAATTAAATAAACAAAATTTTTTAAATAAAAAGTTAAGAAAGTGCTTCAAAAATGTCAAAAATAATATGAATTGTCAATTTGTTTTCATTTATTTATAAAAAATACTATTTTGTGGTTGTTTTTTTTTGTTTTTTTCTTTATCTTATGTTTTGATCAAAACAAACGCGATAATCAAATACATATGAGGGTACATAGTAGTGTTAAGTTACAATAAAAACAAAAACAATAACAAACAAATTATAGGTAAATAACAACAACAAAAAAATACATTGCAAAAATATAGAAACCAACACAAGGAGATAAAAAAAGAAATAAAAAGAAAAGGAAAAAATAATTCATATTGTAAAATACACCACACCCTTTAATAAATTTATTAAAATATAAAACGTGAAACGAAGAACAGATACAAAACAAACAAACATAAGAGAATGAAAACCATAAGAAGCTCAAACCTGATTTGTGTTGGCAGAATTGAAAGTTTTGAAATGTGATGTGTGTCCTTGAATGTTTGTTCAAACAAAAAAACAACTATAAAAACAGATAATAAAAAAGAAATAAGGGAAGTAAAACAACTGTCATCAGATAGCAGCAAATACAATCAAAATAATACCTATTAACAACAACAAAACAAATAAATGCTATCCGAACGAATTCTTTGTTATTTATACAATTCATACGTCACTACTGCATTAGAGTGATATTGTTGTGTTTTTTTTTTTATTGACTCTCAACGGAAGTGATGTTATTTTAACAAAAGCTCTTTTAACTAACCTCACATCCTTGACAATTTGTGAAATGTCTGCAAACTACAGTTAAAAGGAAACAAGATCACTTTATCAGCAACCATATTTGTCAATGTGTTTTGAATTAAAAAAAAATCAATTCTTTATTGTAAATTTCTGCAAATTTAGTGTTTTTTTTTTGGTGCAAATATTTTAAAACAACTTTCTGTTCTGCTACTATTTTTGCAAAGATGCCTTTAAGAAGGCATACTCGAGAAGTTGTGCCTCCCTATAGAAGAGCATCGTCTACATCGTCATCATTTTTATTTTATTTAATTGCACTCATCGTATGTCTACTAATCTTCGTCGATAACCGTTCTGGTGTTCAAGCGGCTGTTGTGACAGTAACAAAAACCACAACAAACAATGTTAAAACGGATGCAGCACAGTCAAAAGGTGAGTTTTGAAGTTGAAAGAATTCTTAATTGTTTTATTACTTTATTTATGTTTAGTTTTTCTCATTAATATTCTTTGAGTGTCGAAGACTTCGAAGTACGAATACGATTTTAAATTCAATAAATGAGAAAAAAAAGTTCTTAAGAAAAAAAATATAATATTTTAAACAAAAAGTAGAAATATGTTTTTGTTTGAAAAATATTTACTCGAAAGAAAATATCGTTCGTATTTTGTGGGCCAGGCAGTAAATTTTAAAACTTAAAACATCAGTAGGATAAATCTTTCACTTAATTAAGAATTTATTTTATTTTATAAATAAAATACTTCATTAAAAGGGAATTTTTCGATTTGTTTATAAAGAGATTTCTTTCGATTTCTTTAGAGATTCTTTTCGTTAAATGATAGAAAATACTTTGTAACCCTTTGTAAGCACATGGCTGGTCCACGGAGGACTTTGCGATTTAACACAGTCAAAGTTTTTACTGAAAAGAAAGGCATATAGATAAATAAATTGTATTAGGTTAAGTTTTTTGAAAGTTTAAGCGTTAAAAATTATTGAAAATGAATGTACCCATTAGACAACGACAACATAATCTAAAATAGCGCTTAACCTTCAAACTTAAGAATTACGATCGAGTTTCGACCACTTTAAAAAATGTCATATTATTTTAAAATTTTCTACAAAAAAAAAAAA
>NDXZ01053624.1:0-10468 GCA_003055125.1 Paykullia maculata
ATTGAAATTCTCAATTTCATTTGGAAATTTCTCAATTTTAATGAAAAATGGTGTAGTCACTTTTCCACGAGAATAAATTAATAAAACTAACAAAATGTCAATTGTCAAATGTCATTTCAGAATTAAATATTTAGCAAAAATGTTTACATAAATATGTATATATGTATGTATGTATATAAAAATTAAATTATTTGCATATTCATATACATATGTAAACTCAAGTTAAATTACTAAAAAAAAGTATACGTGTCTGGCAATATTTTAAAATAAAACTAATTAACAACAAAAAAATCATTTAAATGATAAATGTGGACCATTAAAAGGTCAGACTTACAGGCTAAGTAGAGAGACAGAAAACAAATACCCCCTACAATGTGTCATCATGACAATAACGTGACACCACCTAAAACTTGAACAATTACAAGCACAATTAAAATTGTTTTTAAACAAACAGAGAAAAAATGTTACAAAATATTAGTTTAAATGCTAACTAATTAAAGAAGATTAACAATTGAATTTAATCAAATACATATTCAAAAATCTTTGTTTTAGATAAAAATGAAAAATAATAAATAATAAAAGTAATTCAAACAATAAAAAACACCAACTGCCAACAACAATAATATAAACAAATTAACGAAACTAGCAAAAAGACAGATAACTTGAACTCATAACAAATAATGGAAACAAAGTCTAGTGACATGCCCAGTACAAGCAAAGCTGCCCGTCTAGAAATTTTAGAGAACTCATCCTTAACAACATTTTCAAAAACCGTTTCATCTCCTACTGGTCTCATTAACATGAGCTCGAAGACACCATCTACAACAGCTACCACCAACACGCCCACCCTCGGTCAAATTGGCAAACAGGGATCCATGAACTTGCGCCACAGTTATCTCTACGATAGTGACGCAGATGATCAGACATTTTTGCTTCGCACCCCTTCGATACGTTCGCATAAATTCATTATAATACCAGCCACCTCACCAATGGGACAAGACAAGAAATTTCCAACAGCTTTGTCAACGACATCATTGTCATCTTTGCAAAAATTACCCCTACGATCACCAACGAACCAAAATCTAAGTGAATTAATCAATACGCCATCAACACCAATCTCGTTGGCGGTCTCACCGATAACAGCGTTGAGCAAATTTTGCGTGCAACCACAGCCAACTACAACATGTACAACACCACCATTATTATCTCAGTCGGATATCAATCATCATCAGTCAAATGTGCGCGAGTCAAAGAGAATAAAATCAGCAGCAGCAACGACGACTACAGCTCTGTCTAATGTCGACACAAGTGTTAAGTTTACAATTGAGGATTATGAATGTGATAACGCCACTGACGCAACAACAACAATAACAACAGCAACGGCATCAACAGCAACAAACACTTTAACAACAATGACAGCACAATCTAAATTAGATACGTTGTATTCATGTAATATTCCCGCAATTACATCAATTTATTCTACCAGCAACAACAATAACAACAAATGCACACTTCCAACACAATCACCATCAACACAAATATTACTGTCATCCTCATCAACGAAATCAGTCTCAGCATCAGCTCTAGCAAAGTCCCCACCAGTGCCCAGTGTGCGACCTGTCTCAGCTCTATTAGCATCTTCATCATCAACTCATAATAATTTTATTAGTGCCAACGGTACTCCATCACTGGAAATTGGTTTGCGTCCACGTAATGATCGTAATAGCAGCATGCGTTCTGTTGTATCAGGTGAGTAGAGTACAAAGTGTAAACCAAAATTTTCAATAAGATCACTAAATTCGATTGTTACTTTTTTACATTGTTTGATTGAATTTAACCACTTGTAAACTTTGTAACAGTTGAGATTCAAAGATAACTCTTATTATTCACAATGATGGCAGTGCTGATGTTTAAAAAGATCAGCTCACTAAGCCAAATAAACGATGTTTCGTTTGTCCATGTTAACACGTCGCAATTTTAAGTATTTTTTAATAAAATTTGGTATACATAACCTTTCGAGTCCAAGGACGAAAGTTTTTATTTTCTAGCAACTACATAATGTTAACACCCAAAATTTACTTTCACTGGCATCAATAAGTTACAAAATATTGGTATGGAAACAATAGTCTGCACAAATAAGTTAAATAAAAAAATCCCTTTTGGTTAGACCATTGACGGAAATTCTCCTAACGCTTATTCAACCGTTTAAAATATTGAAATTAAAATCAAAATTATCTTAAATAAGTTTACACCTTAACAAAACAAAACCCAATTTTAGGATAATCAGTCCAAAATTGGTCTTAGCTATCAAATAAGGTTGACTGTCAAAAATCAGCTTAATTGTATTGAAAATATGTTAAAACTCTGGCTGACTAATGTCTAATGCCGGAATCGCCACACAAATTCAGCAGAAATTATTTCATTTTATATATATATGTATATTGCGGCACATATGTATGTATGTATGTATATTTACATATACTATACATAAATATGTATGTTTGGGCTTGACCGACTATAACTTTCTTACTTGCAAAAAAAAACTGTTGTTTGTAAAACTAAAGGTTCATATTAAGGATGGGCAAAAAATATCGATATATCGATCTTTTTTAATATCAATCGATACATTTCGTCAATATTTTATGTTGCAATATATCGATATATCAATTTCTTTTTCTTTCGATATTTTTAAACTCTGGTTCTGTATTTTATGTTATTATGTTGTAAAAAAAACTTGTTCTCGCAGTCTTTATCGAATAGAATGTTATAATGCTTGCATTGACAACAACTGCGTGACAAATTTGATCACATCTAAGGTACATATTTGTAAGTCTATAGCAACAATCAAAACTGTCAAACTCTATGCGCAAATAACACTGTGCGACGAAAAACAATTTTGTTCAAAGTACACAGACTCGGCTGTATAGGTTCGATAGTACTACTTAAGCTGAGTAAAACCCTAGCCCTGTTTTGCAATATTAGTTCGCGTTTTGATTTTATGGGCCTCAACATACGACTTGGTAAATTTTCCGAAAAGTGGTACCATAACCTTTTAGCCAATAACTCAATCAGACTTGGTGATAGCGTTTTAACCCTCCGTCATGCACATGTTCCGATAGTCACGTACGTAGCGCATGTATCTGGCCAGATACACTATGTATTTCAGTACATTTATATGAAAAATATGCTATTTAAGTGATAATATTACATTGTTATATTGTTATCACGCCAGGCAGATATATATTTTCTATTTTTGTTTTTAACATATTTTTAACAAGTGAAGTTGTATGTGTCCAGCATTTCACGCATGTTCTTTCTGAAGTCGCCCTTAAATATTTAATTTGTCAGGCTTCCTTGGTGTCATCGATAGTAGAAGCCATTTGACAGGTGAAAACATCAAACAGAGGGAGCTTCTTATGTCAGTATCTGATAGTTACTGGTTTAATTACATTTTTACAGCGCCTTCCTTTGTAGTTTAACCACAAATATAGTTTTCTTTATTAATTTATTCTATGTTAACCGTTAAACATCAATAACAAATTTTTTTTTTTAATAAGGTTAGTTTTTTCTGTATTTTATGAATTTACGAAAAATACCGAAATATCGCTATTTAAAAAAAAAATCTTCAATACAGATTTTCTCGAAAGTATTTCCAAAAATTTGATACCACATTCAACCCACACACGGGCAGACGGATAGACGGACATGGCTAAGTCGACTTCCTTATCTGCAAGAATCCAGAATATATATACTTTATAGGTTCGCAAAGAAACGTTATAGAAATTACAAACGAAATGACAAACCTATATATAACCTTGCCACATGCCACAAAAAACTTTTTTTGATTGAAGGTTTTCCAACAAAGATTTTTGAAAGGTCGTCCCATTTAACCTTATACGGAATGCAGAGTAATGCGTAGTTCATATTTTGTTTCTTTTTCCTTCTCACCTCATAGTTTTTTTGCCGAAAATTGTTCGCAAAATTAGTAGCTTAATTTTATGTTATTCTGGAAAATTATTTATATAAATTTTTTTCGAAAACTTCAAATATTTTATATGATTTTTTAGATTTTGTTCTATATTATATAAACACTTACATACGTATGGAATAACAAAATTTATACACAAAATCTCTGTATAAATATTTTTAGCAAACTTCTATTAAAAGAAACAATATTTAAATTACATAAAAATTAAATTCAAATCTCCATTATATACGAGTAAAGTGCTAGAACTTGATTATCCGATTAAAGTATCCAAAAGTTTTAATTTTTTCATCATCATTGCGCATGTCAAGATTTAAACTTAGCGTGAAAATTAATACACGCTCTGTTTATTTAATAGACGTGGTTTTAAATTAGGAACAAATTAGTAACATTTTATTTTAAAATCACTTTTTTTAATATGTATGTATGTCTATTATACGTTATTGTATTTACTTGTACATACATATGTATGAATGTACTACGTGGGTCAACTAGATTTATATGTTTAAAAAAAACGAATTAGTTTGATCTCATTGTGTTCTTATATGTAGATTTGTCTCCTATACTCAAACACAACGTCTATTGTAACACATTGTCAACAAAAATTGTACTTGAAAATTAAAAATATTTGTTTAAAAATAAAATAAATAAGATTTTTTAGTTATTGAGAAATACATCGTCTTAAAATAAATTTAGAATTCGTATTAGGGGATGTTTTAAATAGTTGTAGCAAAAAGTTTAAAAACAGTTAGTTTTTTAAAAACTTTTAAGTTAACCAAAATAGCTGACTGACAAAAGCATAAAGTGTTGAATGCATACATACATATATGTACATATGTATGTATACTATTAATCACTTCAAACATAGTTTTGATATTCAATACGTTACTTTTAAAAAATTTTATGTTATTCCGTAATCTTTTAAAATGGTTATTTATATATATTTTGTGAAAGTTTTTTGGCCAAGTTGAATTTAAAAGAACAAAGTATTTGATTTTTGATGTCAAAACCCCCCAAAAAAGTACCATGTACGGAAATAATCAGTAATTTTACAACTCTTAAGAAAACGTGAATAAGTGAAAAAAGAATTCTAACGAAAACAAAAACATCCCACATCTTACCTAAAAAAAACTAAAATTCCATCTTAATCCACTAGCTCGTAATATCTTAAATAGTCGAGGTCATATTCGATTAGAAAATCGTAATATTGTCGATTAAGGCCGAGAACAGGAGATTGTATGACAAATTAAATAAGCAACTATAGATCAAATAAGTCGTCCAGCATTGACTGCACTTAGAATTTAAATATTTTTTATTAGATATAAGATCTAATATACTTATTGTTAGTTCATTAATTTAAATGAAGATTCAATAAATAACTCTTATGTAAAATAATATTTGTATGTTCTTGTTTATGTTTTATTGTTTTTTTATTCAATACTATTGTACTTTTTTTTACTAATTTTTAATTTAAAGAAACATCGAACCCTTTCGTATTATAAGTTTTAGGAGTTCATTTTAATATAAAATACTCATTAAGCTTTTTAATTCTAAACTCCTAAATAATCTATTTACATTCCAAAATATAAAAAAATCAACTCATTTGTTTGCAGTTTTTAACTATATTGCTAAGCAGATTTGGGGAAACAACGGAAGAACGGCGTTTGAACTTTCTTAAAAGGGTTAAACTGTCAACGCAGCTGATAAAAGAGTTTTATTTCTTTAATACTCTATATAATTTGTTTTTTTAAGTTATAAATTCAACTATGATCTAATACATAGTTGAATTTATAGCTTCCTTAGACAGAGTGCAATTGTGCACCGCTTCCACTTCTATGAAAGATTACATGATTTTTGTATGAGATTCCTTGCGTAGACGCTCTGCTTTAGAGCTCCGTGATAATCTTTTTAAGGAAACTGCTGAATATATTCATTTTGCACATCACTTTTGTAAGCTAATAGTTCCAAAAGGCAATAAAAGAAGTATATGTATGCACTAGACACATTTACTGTATTCAAATTTCAAATCTTGATTTTACATTTAAGGTATAAACCTTATTAAAATAGTCAGAAGACTCCCTCAATTAACATTCCCATTAACTAAATTTTGTGTAAAGGAACGCAGTCTGGGAAAGCCGTGTAAAAAATAGTAAAAACTTTTAAAATATTGAAAGACCTAGTAAAACTCTGCTGCTACATGCTTAAACATTTTTATACAAGGGGATTTAAGGAATTTTTGTATTGTAAATTTGGTTTGTGTTCCATATTTTAACCATGTTTTAAAAAAAAAAAATTTTTTGCTTCATTACAGCCTATTTATCCGATCCAAATGAATTAACAATCAACAGTTTAATACAACAAGATGGTGACTCAAGTTCCTATTTATATCGTGATAGTGTTGCCAATCAAATATTTTCGGATGTAACCTCTGTTAGATCGTTGGCATCAATTGGCATTGGATCTACAGATGGACGAAGATTAGTGATAAAACGAGTGCCACAAACACCAACGGAATTGTTGAATATTGTAAATCCACCAACACCGCAGTAAGTTAAATCAAGGCATTGAAAAATAATAATGGGTAGCATATTGTGCATTTTCTTAAACACAAATAAATAATTACGTCATGTATTTAAGGGCGGTGCCACACCCCCTTGTCCGATTCTCATAATTTTTGGCTTGAATAAGAAAAATGGTATGAGTTAGTTGTACAAAGTTTTAAACCCACAACTGCAACAGTTCCCAAGATATGCCATAAAATGTATTTTAGTTGTATTGGCGGTGGCACACCCCGTTACCCGATCCTCACAATTTTTGGCTTGAATAAATAGAATGGTATAGAAGTTAGTCGTACACACTTTTCAAACCGTAGCTATAACAGTTCTCAAGATATGCAACAAAATATATCTGAGTTGTATGGGCGGCGCCACGCCCCTTAGCCTGATCCTTACGATTTTTGGCTCGAATAAGGAAAATGGTATTATGGTTAGTCGAACAAACTTTTAAATCATAGCTACAACAGTTCTCAAGATATGCCACAAAATGTATTTCAGTTGTATGGTATTGTGCCACACCCCCTTGTCCGATTTTTCCAATTTTTTTCCTAAAGAAGGAAAGTGGTATAACAAACAAACTTACACCTCATTTTTATAATATATATATAGGGATTATAATACTTATGTAAAACGATTTATTGATGAGAATTTTAGCACAAAAAAATATTCCAAATTTAAAAGTGCACAATGAAAACGATAACAGACACATGATCTTTTTTTTTAAGTAAAAAAAAAAATATCGCAAAAAAAATTTCTCTGAAAACAGTGTGCAACAAAAACCAACACGTACTGTAGTAACAAAGTACACATTTAGTAAATATTCTTCAACATAAATATGTTTTTATAGTTTTTGGTAAAAACTTAGTTGTCTACAAATTAACGGTCAATAAATTTATTTAATTTTAACACATAAAATACATATATAATAAATAAAAAATTAACACCCTTATTAAAAGTCTAATATTGCACGACACAATGTTTATTAATTAGTTTAAAAATTAGAAGCTAAAGAAAAACAATTGCCTTTTGCTGTCTTACAGAAATTTTTAAGACCCCTACACAAAGTGAAGCTAAATAATGATACATATTTAAAATAATTCTGCCCAAAGTATTTTTAATAAACTTGCAATTCAGAATTTTTCTTACAAACCATTCATAATTAATTAAAAAGTAAGTTGCTTTAATAGCAACCATTTTCAATTGCGTTAAAGCGTTTTTTGCAGCAAAGGGACTTTAAGTTATTCTTTAATCACGTTTATCTCTTAAATTTCGCAAGATTTTTTTAATTGTGTTAATAGATTTTTTTTATTTTCCTTGCGTTTCAATACAAATAAAAAATTCAAACTTTTTTTAATTTTCTAAATAAAACCAACAGAATCAAAAAAAAAATAATTTTAAACTAATAAATAAACAAAAACATACTATAATAATTTGTTTATTATAATTATTTCTTATTTAATAGAAACAAGTTTGTAGTTTGTAAATATAAATGCATAACATAATCATAATCATAAACATAATCAGAATGCGATAAATATCTCATTTGAATTGTAGCTTATACCGATCATGTTATGGTAGGGCATTTAAGTCACACTATTTAATTTTAAAATACGCAACAAGTTGTGATTAAAGAAAACAGAGCTTTTTAGGAGCTTTAAATAAGTTTGAATATTTAGTAATCGATAAACGATCTATTTAAACGGTCGCAATCTCTAAAGAACGTGTAAGAAATAAACAAACAGGACCCAGAACACAACCAAAAATAATTTTTTTAAATAGTGTAATTAAATAATTAATTTCAAATCAATACTTAAAGCTGGCTTCGCACAAGCATAGCCATATGACTTGCAAAATTTCCCACTGCAGAGTTAATACACAGATTCTGTAAAACCTTTAAAATATTGCTAGTGTAAATACATATAAAAAAGGACTTATTTTGATCTGACACACACATGGAATCACAAAAGTAATAAGTCATATGTAAAATACATATCATGTGAAAACAGCTTAAGCAATTAGCAATTAATTTTTTACAACTTCGTTTTCCAAATTGAAAATACAAAAAAAGGGATTTAAAGATTTTGCCACAAAATGCCGCCACGTATTGATTTAGAGCGTTTATCCTCAAAGTATTCTGAACAGTCGTATATGCGTTTTCAAAAGATTGCAAAAATGTAAGTGATTTCAAAAAACTGATCTTCCTGTAATTCTAGTATAAAATTAATTTCTTCTTAACTTCTATCACGTGCTTCTAATACAGTAGAGAAAAAGAAAAAATATTAAATACTTAATTACTGTCATTTACAAATTTGAATAATTGTTGGGTTTTTTTAGCTTTACGGATCATAGGATCGCAGCTTCACTTAATTGATCGATATTTTTTTAAAATACAAATACTTTTTGCATAAATTTCTTGTCTTCTTAAAGACTAATTATCGAGCTGTTTAAAATATTTATTAATACAATTAGCATGTATTTAAAAAAATAAGTGGTAAAGGTGTTAATACTATATAAATTTTTGAAGATGTATATTATTTGTATATTTGATTAGATTGTTATAAACATAAAATATAAGGAATATTATTTGTGGTTTTTAATTTTTTCCATTATCTATAAGGCTAATTTAAACGTTCATTTATCACGTGAATACTAAGTGTTACATTTATGATTTGACCGAAAAATTATATAATTAAATAATATTAAATATTTTATTTAATTTTTTATTATTTACCCATGTTGAACACAAGTTGATAGTTACAAGTTAGTTTCAAATTGTGTGAAACCTGATATCTTTGGGACTCGAAAATACATATTGATATTTATGTATAAAAAATATTTGATGGATTTATAGGGTTTTCTACAATGTTATAATATTGTAAAATTTAACAATGCCTTTAAAATACTTTTGTTGTATGTCTATTAGCGTGCATATGTATATATTTATGACGTCCTAAAATTGTTTCGGGGCTAAATAAAATAAACCAAGTTAAGCAATCTTTAACTGTCAATTACATACATACAAATATGCTACAACTAGTTATGTTCAAAAGTTATTTAGGAGCTACACAAAGTTCTTATTTTCTAGTAAAATTTTCGGAATCATGATCTTTAGACCTCTAAAAATTATCTCTGAGATTTTCTGAAATTTTCTTTTCTGAAACAATAAACGATATTCCGAAATACGCGCTGCACTTCCTTGTCGTCTAATGTTCAGTTTGCCATCGTAACAGCAATTAAGTTTTTCTAATCAGTTCAAAAAATATAACAC
Source organism: Paykullia maculata (assembly GCA_003055125.1). Lineage (NCBI taxonomy): Eukaryota > Metazoa > Arthropoda > Insecta > Diptera > Rhinophoridae > Paykullia > Paykullia maculata. The sequence goes on from NDXZ01053624.1 coordinate 9,809, forward strand.
ACCAGTGTTTTCAAAAACGGACAAAATAAGGTAAAATTAAAAAAAGAAAAAAGAAGCATAGCAATGTAAAAGGAAAATGAAATGACATTGTTTTATATTTATTAAATAAATGTGTATTAAATTTTTTTTTTAACACCAATAACAACAGCAAAATTTCAAATGTTTCTATACTTTTAATCTAAAAAAAACTGCAAGATTAACAGTTTTTTAAATTATTTTTCAAGGCAAAAATTCTAAACAATCATTGCAACTTAATTGATATCACCACTTTTTGGTTTATTATTAGTCGGTTTTAATTTTTAAATAAATATAAAACTTTAAAAAGCATTCAATAATGTAAAAGAAACACTAGAAGCACTGTTAAATATAAAAGTTTTAAAATAAGTGGTGTTTTATAAATACATGGGCGCTTAAGGCTTAAAAACTCTAATAAATAACCGAACAGCACTTAAACAGCGAAATATATTAACAACGTATTTGAGAATAACAGTTTTGTAGTAAAGTTGAATGAATACCTTAAAGGAGCAATATTGTGGTTAATATAGAATTTTCAAATTGAAACGAAATTTTTATATAAAGAATTTCTAAAGAATTCCCGTCAAGGTGCAAAAGAGAAACAAAATTTAAACAAGTAAGAGCGCTATATTCGGCTATGCCGAA
>NDXZ01053641.1:0-14591 GCA_003055125.1 Paykullia maculata
TCATTTCTGTCGCTCAAGCTATTTCCGCGGTTATGGGAAATAATATGGGTTATTATTTTAGAAACATTTTAAGAGTATACAAAAAAGTTTTGTAATATCTTTTTATAAAAATAAGAGTGATTAAAAAAATTATTTTTAATAAAAAATATAGACCCACTTTTATATTTAAAAAAAAAAATTGAACAGCTGTTTATAGTGTTTAATAACCGCCGTAGGATCAGCACAATCCATCTGTCACCGTCAAAAATACACTGATGTATTTCTAATTTTAAAAGAATAATGAAAAATTTCCAAAACATGGAAAAGAGTATCGACTTTTAAAAGTTTTCTACCTGAACAAAAAAAAAAACAAGTAAGAGCGCTATATTTGGCTGTGGCAAATCTTATATACCCTTCACTACGTGTATGTATGTAAAAAAATTTTTTCTTATATCTCGAAATTTTTTTTTTTGATTTCTCAAAAATCATCCCTAATTTCTGATTGTTTGATACCAATAACGCGTCCGTACAACATCGGGGGGCTGAGAAAACTTGATTTCAACAGACGGTCTTTTTTGGATTATATTTCGGTCAGTTAGTAAGCGATTTTTCTGGGTTTCAATAGCAAACATCCCAGGAAAATTTCTGATCGTTTGATACCAATAACGTGTCCGTACGTCATTGGGGGGCTGAGAAAACTTGATTTCAACAGACGGACAGACAGATAGACAGACAGACAGACGGACATTTGACTTCCCTATCTATAAGGATTCAAAAAATAAATACTTTATGGGGTCGCAAATGAATATTGTAGAAATTACAAACGGAATAACAAACTTTTATATACCCTTGTCACCTCTGGTGAAGGGTATAAAAAAGAAAAAGAACACCCGTTGTTGTTGTTTTAAGCTCTCAAAGTTTTTCCTTAAATAATTTAAAGTTCCTTTTAACTAAACACTTTAAATAGTTTGCAATATATGTATATGTATGTAAAGCAGATGTTACCAGCCATTTGCTACTTTATTACTTAACACAATTTACCTCAAAAATATGCTTGAATTTTTCAAAACATTTCTTCAAATACAAACATAAGTACATGCAATAAAAAAAAATAAAAATAAAACATAAAAACCAGCCTAACTTTTTCAGCAGCATTTTAGATTTTAATTTACTTTTGAAAATTAAATCTTTTCGAGATTACCAACACTTTGAGAAGGCCCCATTTTACAACTCACACACAGACATATGCACACATACACACAAACTCATAACTAAACACCTAAAACTATGTTACCATGTTGTGTAAACGTTGGCATCTAAGTTTTGGCTTTAAGCGTATATATCGTCACCTAAAATCCAAAAGGCCGCAACAACCAAAAAATTCAAAATAGACTTTTTTAATGATTATGATGTAAATAACCAAAATACATATTTTCTTAAAATTTTACTCATATGTATATGTTAAAAAATACCAATTTTATTAATGAAATCCAAAAGCCACCTAAGAAGTAAATAGTCTTTAAAGACTTATAAGGTTTTTTGCTTCTCCTGTAAAAAGTGTACTTACGGTCTTTTGGATTTTAGGTGACGATATGTACATACAATATTTTCTAGTATGTATTCTTGTGTGCTTTTTATTTATTTTCCTTTAAAATATTATTCCAACAAAATTTCAACATTATTGAATTTAAACATCAAATATTCTACTCCTTTGAATTTATACATATTTTGTTTATTTCCCCTCTCTACATATAAAATAGAAATACCGAATACTAAAAGAACATCATTTATTTAAGTTTGTGTTTTACTTTTGTTAGGATGTGTATATTTTGCATACTTTTAGGGGCAAAATATTATTGAAATAGTTAAAGTTTGTTAGCATGAATGAGAGTGAATGAATGCGTGTGTAGGTTTCTAAAGTTCTTGCGAAAAGGAATGTTATGTCAGAAGCCCGCATATTTGAATAAATATCTTTTTTGATAGGCTTGTTTAACACAATCATATGCACATTCATGAGAACATTTAACATATATATAATAATGTTAAAACTCACGTGAAGGTATTAATGTGTGTATGTCTAATGTATGAAATACTCTTTGTCTTAAGACCTTGAAAAAAATCAATAATTAAAAAAGTAAATTCGTTAGGTAAATTTTAGTTAAGTAAAGCTGAAGGTTGTTTATTTCTAACTCTGTAATTTTAGTTAATCGCATAGTTGGTAAAATAGTTTGTAGTTTCGTGGAAAGTATATGGACAAGATAAGTGTCTTTCTAAACTAAAATTTGATACATCCTGTTTTTATGGTATAGTCTGGAGTCTTATCTTTAAAAGTTATAATCTTGAGCACGTTTTCAAAAGCGTTGTTAGGTCACATTTTTGTCAAAAATTATTTACAACAAAACTATTTGTCAAAGTACAAAAATAACCCTTTTGCCCCAACCCAATAAAACAACACACAATTTTCGTGACAACCTTGTAAAGTTCTGCTAAAAACTAGATACATTTATGTAGTGCGAAACAAAAGGCAGAAATTTATCAATAAATGTTTTGGCACAATTTACTTTACATATATACATACATACATATTTTGTATATCGAGTAGTAGTAAGTAGTAAATGTCGTTTATAACATTTGTTCGTTAGTAAATGGGGATTTGTTGAAAGCATGATAAACATTTATACATTGACAAAGTCTATTTGTGAATTGCCAAATAAATGTTATCTAAACGATAACATATGTACCCTGCACAAAAACAATAATTTGCACTCTTTTAGAAAATAGTCAGCAAAAAAATGTAAAGCATATTTTAAGGCTGGATGTTAAGTATAAATAAAGAGGGTGTATGAGTAATAATATAAACATTATTTTAAATTCAATTTTTTCTTTTTTGATTTCTTAGCAAAATATAAAATTATTATTGCATACTCTGGGGATTTATAGTTAAAATTTATTTTATTTGAAATGTCTTGCTTATGCATTTCAATTTTTTATTTTGCGGGTCATTAGTTGAGAATTTATTATATGATTGTAACATTTAATTTAAAATTTATATATATTTTACATTATCGTATACAAACAACACAACCCAAAACAATCAACCACAGACGTGCACTGAGTTTTTTTTTTTTGTTTTGTTTGATAAAAAATAATAATAAAGAAAATACATATATTTATTTACTTATATAAGAGATAAAGGCAAAACAAACTTTTGTTAAATCTATAAAATTGAGGGTGTATTTATAATATTTATTTTTTTTTGTTGTTGCCTAGAAGTATGTTAACAGTTTTGTATGTCAAACAAAAGCGAAATGATATTATTGCACAATAAAAAACAGTTGTCAACTTTTATATATATGTATATCTGTTTTTTTTTTGTTGCTGTTGTCAAACATGTCTTCTGGCGACACAGTATCTATATATGATTTTTGTTTAATTTTTATTTTTTTTCACAATAAAAATTATACAAAAACGTAACACATAAAATAATAGCATACTTTGTTGGTCACTTGTTTTTATGCGTTATTGTAAACACAATGTCAATAATGTTTTTTTGCGAAGTTTTTTGCTGCAGCAAATATTTTAATTGCCAAAGGTCAAAACATTTATTTTATTATGAACAAAATTTATATATATATTGGTTTTTTTTCCTTAAACAAATTTAAATAAACATTTAAATGTGTATTAAAAAAATACCCAACACAATTGCTGTAAAATAATTTATAGCTGTAAATAAAAATATTTTTTTGCTAAAATTTATTTGCATAAAAAAGAACAAATATTTTAGGTTTAAAAAAATGTTTCATCCTGGAATAAATTTCTTCATTAAATCGACAAAAACTAATTACTCATTACTCACTCATTCACATCTCACTTGACTATGCCTCATTTAAATTTGGCTCATTTTTCATCTAACTCTACCCGCTGCTAAGCTGATTCAGCGTTAAAAAGTGTTTTTTTTTCGGTTTGTTGCCTGTTTTGTTACTTTATTTCGAATTTTTTCTTAAAAAAACAATTTAAGAGATTTTTGTTGTTGTAATTTTAAGTCAATATTTAACATGAAAACAAATTTTCGTGTTAATTACAAACAAATTTAAATTTTGGTCATAATGAAATTTTTTTTTTCGGGTCCTAGATAAATAATTAACTTCGCCGTTCGGACAAAAAAAATCCCTTAAAGGGTTTAAAATAACTATGGCTGGATGTTTAAAGTCTCTGGTAATATTTATTTTATTATAATTATATTACTGTTGCCAAACATGTACCTTAAAGTATGTTAAAGAAGCAGAGGTAGTCTATTTTTTGCCGAGCATAAGAACTCGAACTTTTGCAGACTTTGGTCCTTTTAAATTTGATACTGCTGCGTTAGGAGCCCAAATTTTATTGACTACATATATACCATAGCATTTATTCGTTAAATGGGCTACGGAGCTTTTGGAAGAAAACCCTAATTTCGATTAAAAATTATTTTCGTAGTTTTAGCAGGACCAGATATCCAGCACCACAATAAACATTATTTATAAAAAAAAAGGTGGGGCAGAGCTATATATCGCATAGTTGAAGTGAATTGCCCGCCAAAATCTTGCTAGTTAAGACTTTAAAGTCGAAGCTTCATAGCAAATATAACATAACTCAGTGTATACAAATGTGTGTGGCAAAGTCATTACATTTGAACTTCTTGGTACTTTGTACGAAGTTGGGAAACATTTTAACAAAATATATATGTATATATAACAACATACTTAGTCCTTCAAAACAACGAAATAAGTCTGAGGTACTTAACCTGCGCCCTTGTTGCAAAATTTTCTATTAAATTGAAAAAGGTATGGCGAGGGCTAATAAATAAACCAGTTTAACACCTGGAAGAAGGTAACCATTTAAAAGAAGCTATAAAATAAAAGGGGTTTTAATAAATTACAACATTTCTGTTTATACACAAAGTAAAAAAACAATGCCTGTTTTCCTAAGCACTATTAACTTGACCCGCTTACCATGCTCTATGGTATGCAGGATCCCCTACCAAAAAATTGTTTGCACACGAAAGCACAATTAATTATGTTTTTAGTGCTGCTTATTATTTTGTTATTTCTTTCTTTTTTTTTATAAAGATTTTAACTAATTCAAAATATAATTAAAAGCTGATAAAAATACGTGTTTCAATATGCTTGTGTCTGAATGCGTGCGAAAAGTAATGTTATATCAGAAGCCCGCACATTTGAATAAATATATTTTTTGATAGGCTTGTTTAACACAAATATATGCACATTTATGAGAACATTTAACATATGTATAATACTGTTAAAACTCACGTGAAGGTATTAATGTGTGTATGTCTAATGTATGAAATACTTTTTGTCTTAAGACCTGGAAAAAAATCAATAATTAAAAAAGTAAATTCGTTAGGTAAATTATAGTTGAGTAAAGCTGAAGGTTGTTTATTTCTAACTCTGTAATTTTAGTTAATCGCATATATAGAAAGTTTATGGACAAGATAAGTGTCTTTCTAAACTAAAATTTGATACATCCTGTTTCTATGGTATCGTCTGGAGTCTTATCTTTAAAAGTACAATCTAACAACTCTGCTTTTATACTGCGAAACAGAGACAATAAAGACAGTGAAGGACTTCGATTTATTTACCTTTTCCTTAATCTTCTCAGCAAAAATTCATAGATTACATTATAAACAAATTGACACATGGATTGATTAAATTAGTGATTTCCCTAAATGCCGCTTTTCTATTACTACCAGCTCTAATCATTTTCTTGTTATGTAAAGTTTGGTATTAAAAATTTTTTGCTGGCTTATATTTTTAGCAGTTTGTAAGGCAAAGTAAGAAAAATGTTTTACAAGTATCTCTTCAGCAGTATTTACATGAAACCAATAGGCGCTTTTTACCTGCAAAAGAAAGACCTATGAGAAAGACATCATCAAAAAAGCACTATTCTAAACAAAACATTAAGTTAGCAGCTCTTCTTAATGAGGTCCTTTTGTCTTAACCCTTTGATAATTAATTAATTATTGTTCACTATTTTTCAAACTCAAATTCACAAATTTTATTTTATATAACCACCACGTCCATCTACTTTAAGTTGTGAATATTTTCTATAAATTAAATTAAACAATAAATTTAAATTGAATTTTTTGTAAATAACAGAAATTTCAAAATGTATTTTAATGACTTTCTTCTCACTAAAACATTCATAAAATTGATTAAAATTCCTTAGCCTACATTAAGGCTTTTGCGTTTGCAACACAAATATTTGTTTATATACTTGAATGTTGTTACTTGAACAAGTGTTTATAAATTTTAATTTAAGTGTTTTTTTTTGCTGCTGTTGCTGGGATAAAAACATAGGCAATTTATCTTTCGTCTTCCACAAATAATATTTACATTGAGGCGCAAATATAGGGGTTTTAAGGGAGTAAAATAAGAAGATTTTTGATTTTTATGAATTGCTGCTTAAATTTTTCTGTTGTATTAAAATAGCCTGATATGAAGGAAACTGACACCGTGCAAAATTTCAATTTAAGTATTTTTTTATTACAAGAAGTTTTTTTTAATAATTTTTTTTCAAATAAAGGACTTTGTGTAGACAAAACGTTAAACAAGACTTTAGGTTATCGAATAGATTGTATGCTTTATATTAAACGTCAAACTAAATTTAACTTTAACTTTTCTATTATTATTATTTCTCCAGAATTTTTTGTTTCCGTTTTTTTGCTTACACTTAGAATTGTTGTTTAAAATTTCCTTTAATCCTATTTTCAAATATTTAATCTCTTTTGATCTTGTCCATTTTATATTTAATAAGGGTACTACTACTCATGATGTTGTCATGTTTCAAATACACCACATCCTACACAAATTTCAGCACAAAACTTTATCCTTAAAAACTGCCTAAAAACTTTTGATGCTGGCAAAAACAAAAACAATTTAAAAATAAATTTCAAAAACAGCATGATTTGTTTTTTAACATATTATAGCCTTAAAGCATGCAATGTTTTGCAATTGCACTAAACAGCCGCCTGCTTGGAATTTCAGATATAGTTGTTCAAATTTAACAAGTATCTTTAAAAAAAATCTCTATTGTTTAATTAAAATTTGTTAATTTTTTTGTTTGTTATTAAATAACCGCATCTCTGAAGCGGTTCTTTCTGTTTTTATATTAATATCCAATAACAAGATTTGGTGGTGGTTCTAGTAATACTGCTGGTTAATAGACTACGCCTAAAATTATGCAACTATTTCGCAACTTTACTGCTTAATTGTTGATATTGATTTTTAGGGCGAATTATGTAAATAAAGGTATTTGTTAAATTTCTTAATAGGCCGCAAAACTGCAAAAGTAATTGTATATATCTTTTCATGCGGTTTCTGACCTTAAATAAAACATGATAATGTCCTTAAGAAAAAATTTTAGCTGCACGAATTTTTTTCACAACAAAATTCTTAAAATAAATTATAATTACTATTGTTTTTAAACCATTACTCTTTATATTTTGCAAAAAAAAAAAACTAAAAAGGTTATTTGATGCCATAAACTAAGCATATCTTTTCAAGCGAAAACATGTGTGCTTTTGTTATATTATTTCTTTTAAGAAAATTCCAGCGCAAATATTTTTATTAAAAATAGCAAGAAAGACATGTAACATGTTTTAGCCTGCAAGTAGGCAATGTTTTTGTCATGCATATTATAACACAAGGGGAAAACTCTAAACTAAAAATTATATTTTATTAAATAACAAACAAAAAAAACAAAATACAATGTTTTTTGTTCTTTTTAAGTATATTTTTTAATTTCGTTATAACTTAGTTACAACAGCAGCTGATCCCTTCCTTTTCCTGTGTCATATGAAAAGTTTTTTTATTAAAAAATACCCCAAACGTAATGAAACGCCTGCAGTTAAACATATAATTTTTTCCTCAAATATGAACTAATGTGTTTGTGTTTAAGTGAGTAGTTATCGCACCACTTAAAAAATTACATACACATGCTATAAATTAAAGTGTGCATTATTTAGGATTTTTGTTGAGTGTAAAATATCGTTCTTTTTTTTAATTACAAAAGGTTGAAAGTGATTGGTTTAAATATAAATAGCTTTAATAATTGGCCATAATTAAAGCTCTTATTTTACGGTTGGGCTGATGTTTATAAAGCCCACAACCGTCTTTAAGTAATGAATGTACTAAATGTATTAAATGTATTAAAGCTTTCGTACATTCCAATTAAAATTTCTGTCATTCATTATTCATTTTAGGCTTGTATGTGCACCACAAAAACGTGCATATTTTAAGGCGTTACTTTATTATCTTAACTTTAAGCTTATGCAGCAAATATTAATTTTTTCCTTTCCCCAAAGTATGCGTATTTTATATTTTCAGTGTAACTAATATAGGCTAAACAACATCGCAAAATATTTTCTATAAAAACAATTTTTTTTTATAAAGTTTTTCCTGATTTATTGCAATAATTTGCAATTTTATAATTATTATTTTCTTTAAAAGTATTTGCATAAGAAACGGCTTTAATGTACAATTTTACTACCTTTATCAGTTAAGTTTTAACCTCTACAATAAAGGAAGTTCTCTTAGTTTTGTTTTCCTTTAAGCCTAATATTATGCTGCATATTTTGTACAATTTTTCCCCTTGAAAATATTAGCAACGAATAGTTCTTTTTGAATATTCATAGATTTTTTTATGAAATGCCATTATCAGCATAAAACTACAGTTAATTTAGACTAAATGCTTTATGCAAATAACTGCATTAACCTTTTTAGTTTTCTTTTTTTTTTGCTCTGCTTTTTTAAAACATTTTTTGTAATTAAAATAAACAACATAGTAAGCAAACTTTGCTACACATACAGGCGTCACAAATACGGCAAAAAAAAGTAGCACAAAAATATACGGAAAATTAGTAGCATAATAAAATGTGGGAAAATAATTTATTTTCATGCATATTTATGAGGGTGGAGGGGTGAACAGTGCGATATTGCAAAAATCTTCTCGTGAAGCAGAGTATAGGCAGCAGGCAACACAATATATGTTCTTTTTAGTTGCCTATCTTTAGGAGTTTTTTTGCAGCTTAAAAAACAACACCTATAATTTTTCCTTTGGAATCCGGTGGAAAATTGTATATTAGATTTGTGATTCGAGTGAAGATAAAGGTATTATTTAAACTAGAAACTTAATTATAGACCATGTCCTCGACTTTTGTTTATCTGGAATTTACTTCACAATTTCCAAGTGGGCATATTTACATATAATTATAAATATTTCTACAAAATGTTGCCCACATTTATATATACACAGAAAAAAAAGTGTTGTAAATACAATTAATTTTTTTGTAAATACAATTAAAAGTTTATTTAAAACTCTACCAACAATAGAATTTGTAAATACAATAACGACATTTGTAAGTTGATTGTTAACAGTCAAGTCAACAAAATTATTTGCATATTAACAAAACAAATTTAAAAAAAACGTAGAGATAGTGCAGCCTAACCTTCCTAATTCTTCCAAGAGTTGGCATTGCTTGATATTTCTAATGTTCCCAAGAGGTGGCACTGTTTGGTCTTCCTACGATGTTATCATTTTTTCCTCTTTTCCAGAGAGTGGGTGGTCATGGGGACTTCCTTGGAGTGGAAGTGAGCCACTTAATTTTTAAAACTCGAAAACCATGATAAAACTTTTTTGTCTTCACCGGGATTTGAACCTGGGTGCTTGGTTTTGTATGCAAGCACTTTAATTACTACACTATGCCGGCACATGAAAAAAATTTTTTGTCTGTTTGCTTTGTAATTTACCAAATTTCAAAAAACCGGTTGTAGATCTTGATATCTTTTGTTTTTCTAACTACCAACAAAAATTTTTATTGTACTAACAAACAATTTGTTAAACGATAAATTTAATTTCGACCAAAAATTTTGTTAACTTCAATTTGTCGATATTTTTTTCTGTGTACAAAGAACAAAATCCATTCACAAGATAAAATATTATTCTTATTGGCAAAAAAAAAACATGTTTATAATATTTTTTTATTTTCACCTACACTCAAATACCAACACATTTTACTTTCACAATAAATATTGTCTAGCTTAACTTTTGTTTATTTAGTGCAGCTCAAACGAAAAAGGTAAAAAGTTTAATAGAATAATCGAAATAACAACCTGCCAAAACTATACAACACAATCGTGTAATATAGCCTGTAGAAATGGCAACAAAAATCTATAGTGAATGTAATATCCATACTTGTACACACATATCGCTCAGTTGCGACAAAAAAGTCATAACTCAAAATTGGCTAAAATTTTTATTGAATACAGAAAAAGATTACACTGACACAAATTTATCATTCACATTTGCCTTTTTGCCAGAATGGTTTTTATTTTAAACGTGAAATAAATTTATATGTAAAAACTAAAATTACATATTAAAGGTATATTTTATTAGCAAAAATTTGAATCAGACCTTTTAAAAAAACACAACTCTGGTATATACAGCAAGTATAGGTATACATAAAAGTTTTTTAAAGAATAAGAGAACGACGCAAAATGAAAAAATCCGGTTTACTTGAAACGATAATCCAGAGTTATGGAACTTTTGCGGCAAATAAGGGGTTTGTAGTATGTTTTAGCAGCTGAAGATGAGCTGCAAAAAATGTAAAGTAAACATTACATTACATCATTGTACGTTTGTGCCACATTGTATGTACAATGTACATACATATTTGTACAACAATAATAACAAGAGCAGCAACAATATTATGCAATAATAACAGCAAAACTGTAGATAAAGGTTATTTAAATAAAATGCTTTTGGCATTGCATACCTTTAGGTGCCGACATTATGATCATCATCGTAATAATAATCAGTATTGTTATCATTATCATTAAATATATTGAAATTATATGCATACATGCATTACCAACACAACTTACACATGTAAGCCTACACTCAAAATACCTTCACGTATACTAACGCATTTGCATTATCCTGTTATTATATAAATAATTCTCTCACATGCACATGCACATTTAAGTATGTATGTATAAGCTAAAGTAAGAGAAATATTTTCCATAGCCAAAATTTTTGTTGTATGTATACACGTTCATATGTATGTGTGTATGTTTGTGAGTTCTCAACAAAGGTATTACAAAACACGGATCCATATAAACGTTTGTTGCAGGTGTTGCTATTTACAGTTGTATCCTTGTGTGTATGGGTGATTTCGTTAAATATATTTTTAAAGGTTTGTGTTGATGGTAAATATTTCTTTGTAATATATGTATTATTTTGTGATCCTTGGAGTTGCATTATTGAAATTAACAAGGTAAATATTTATGTAGAATTTTAGGGTTAATTAGGAAAAATTCTTTTTTTGTATCCAGCTATGACGGTAAAGAAAAAAACCCCAACACCAGAATTTAGAATTTTTACATTTACAATTAATCTCAGCCACGTTGTGGAAACTTGCAAAAATAAAAGTTAATGAAAATGGAGTTTTCGAAAACCCCGGGGTAACGTTTAATAAAAAGTTATAAAGAAAATTCGTCTTAGGAATTTTGGTTGTTGACTGTTCAAAGGACATTTGGCAGTAAAAGAAAAAAAGAAGGTAATAAAATATTTATCAGAAAATCCTAACGTCTTTAAAAGAAGAGTAACCTAAAAATTGAATTGCCACGAATATATTTTGCGAAAAGTAAAAAAGCCTTATAATATTCCTTAATCCATAACGAATCACCAATTTTTATAATGTGTGACTTCAAATTCAAATGGAGAAACAGTTGAAGGGTTAGAAAACAAATATGTACTTAAATACGATTTTACTTATATACATATGTACACATACATACATCTGTATACCACCACCCCCCCTCTACTTAAAAAAAAATCCCATCATGAATATCAACATGAACATTTACAAAAATACTTAAACATTTATATGCAAATACATAAATATTTTAACATATGTATGTAAATGTAATTTATAGAAAGCAGATTATTGTTATTATTATAATGATGTTTATTTTGTTCTTGCTGTTGTTGTCTTTTTGTTTTTATTTTATTACACAACAATTTGTTGTAAATTTCAAATGTATGCACTTAAGATTAGTGGTGGTAGTAAATGACAGTGTTGCCAGAAATAGCACAGAAAAAAGGGAAAAATTTGCTTTTAAAGAAAGCTAAAGGGGTCTTTTTAAAGTAAAAAAAATATGGAATGAAAGTCAAAGTATTTTAAACTTAAATTTTATATTTATTTTTTATAAAACATGTTCATGTTGCAAACAAAATGTTATATTTTTTAAAAAAACTTATGGGACAAACAAAATTTTATATGCATGTATAAGTTGATAAATTGTTTTTAGCTTTAACGGCTGTTTTTTTGAGAGTCAACAAGTAACACAAACTCTCACTAGATAACCAATGTTTACCAAATAAACACATCCTATGTTGTGCTACCAGATTAATATATGGTGAAAGTTAATGCATTTTTAGTTATCTAATAAATCGTAAGAAGGCTATGAAAATCCTTAAATTTATAATGTTTATTAAAATAATTTAGCTTTTAACCATTTTGTTTATTTTGAAACTGAAAAAAGGCTTGCATTAAATTTTGTAATGCTTAACCAAATTTATTTTAATTTAATAATATTTGATTTGTATTTTAAATTTGTTATACGACAATATTTTGTGGTAAAAAATTTTGCCCTTTTATGTGTCCTTTTTTTTAATTAAGGTTTGTCGTGTTGAATAAGATACTTGTTGGCTACAAAATCAATTACCAAATTATAGGTATTTAAAAGGGCTTTTATTTTAATACAAAATTTAATAAGGTTCAACGCTCATTACTTAAAATATAAACAACTTTAGAATCGATGGGCAGAAAAAAGTTTGTGGCTTATACTTTGCCTAAAATGTCTTAAGATTTTTGTGCCGCAAAAAATCTTAAACCCTTAAGCATAATTCACTCATTGTGTCTCAACAAAATTTTGTTCGAAAACATTTTTTTTTGTATTGAGTTTGAAAGAAAATTGTCTGGACAAATTTTTAGTTCAGATACAAAGAGTGAGTTCAGCTTTATGCTATACTTTAACTTTTTTTTTCTAAAAAGGTGGTCTGCCTGATAGAGGCAATGTCCACTATAAAATGCATATACTTCTGTATGTAAAAAGTAAATAACCCTCTCCACCTATTATTTCGTATTTGTTTTCATAAATTCTTTACTGTTAACAATTACTTTATATTTTCCCAGATATTTTTCTCAACAGTTTACAGTTTTATCCTCTCTCAGTTTAAATGCTTATACTTTTCTTTATTTTTCTTTTTTTTTAGTTAAAAGGATGTGTACATGTGTAGTGTATTTGTTTTGTATTTGTATGATGTGAATGATACTTGACCTTAGCCGAGTCTTTCTTTTTTTTCTATTGTTATAGTTTATGTTTGTTATTGTTGAGAAATAAAAAGCAAAATAAAAAATTGTTAGCGTAAAAAATGCACATACACACACACTTACAAATAAAAATAAAAAAATCATATATCAGTGCGACAAAAGTTTAGCCTTGTTTTTGTCCCCCAATATGTGCAGCCTTCACAAGGAATAGATAGATGAGACCTATTTTAAAAACTTAAAAAACTGTGACTTAGATTTTTAAATTTTTAAAGGAGCATTAACAAATTAAATTAAATTTTTTTGAAGAACATTAAACAATTTTTAATAAAACAATATATTGTATTTTGTATAAAAACGTTAAAAACTGTCTACAACTTATAACACATTTCTTTATGTTATTTATTATTGTAAGGCATTACAAATGCTGTTTTGTGTTTTTCAATTCTACTTCTTATAGGAGCATAGAAAAAAAATTAGACATTTATATTAACAAAATTCTAAAATTTGTTTGGTATCTTGTAATGTAAGAATACTCTCTTAGCATTCACGCCAGATTTGATAAAAGAGACAAAAATAAGTACATAACAACAAAAAAAAAATTAGTTTAATGTTTAATTGTTTTAAATAATCTCTTCTTTAAAACAATTATATTTATTTAAAATATTTTATAAAACGATATGTTTTTCTTTATTCAGGAAAAAAATATTTAAAGACTAAATATTTTCATTTACATAAAAAAACAAGGTACAGAAATATTATTTGATATTAAAAATAATATTAAGTTAATTTCAAACACAAGTTCATAATTCCACACCCCCTCCCAATTAAATAATTTAAGTGAATTTTTAATTGCATTAAATTTAGTTGTATCAAGTGATTTTGTAAAAATATCAGCAATTTGATTTTCCGTTGAAACTGACTTGATAACTAAATTTCCATTTATTATATGGTACCTGATGAAGTGATGACGAATATCAATGTGTTTTGAACGTTTACATTCTGCATTCTGAGCCATTGCAATACATCCCGCATTGTCCTCAAAAATTGTTACAGGATACGAATCATCAATTATTTTTAGATCTTGTAATACTCCACGTATCCATAATCCTCCAGAGGTTGCGTTACTTAAAGAAATATACTCTGCTTCACTAGATGATACAGCTACCGTTGGTTGCTTCTTGTTTGACCATGATACAGGATTTCCGAAAACATAAAAAATATA
>NDXZ01053647.1:0-21668 GCA_003055125.1 Paykullia maculata
TCGGTATAGCCGAATATAACGCTCTTACTAGTTTAAAACAACTTTGTTGTATTAATCCGTCTTCATTTTTTATCCATATCACCAAAAAATACTCAAACAAAGGGCTTTTTTTGCTGAAGCTCAATTAACCCAGTTTTATTCAAATGTCTATATGTTATCTAAAAGCTGCAAAATATGATTTTTTTGTGTCAAAAAAAAGGTGGTTGGTTTTTTTTGCTTATATTACAGCCAGTTATATATGGATATTGCTAGCTTTCAACATAATTTTTTTCGGGAATATTTCTAAAAATTTAATCCCACATATAGTTCTGGGTGACCTATGGGAGTTACAAAAACTTGAATCCAACTGAGCGGGTACCGGGTTACCCGGTCATTGACTGGCATAGATGTCGAATGTTTAACTGTTTTACACATTGATCTAATTACAAATATTATTATTATTTTTTTTTAATGTTTATAAACACCTTAGTTGCGAGGAACTGAAGTTTATTGCAATATCTTTATTATTATAGAATTGCAAGCATTTTTAAGTTGAAAAGGGTACCCAGGTACTGGTCATTGATTGTAGGGTTAAATGCTCTTTTTTAGCTTTAATGTGTGTCTTCCACGTTAATATTTTATCAATATGAATTCATAGATATTTCACACTGTTTTTTTGAATTTGATTATTATTGATAAGCAAACTTGGGCAGACACCTTGACATAGTATGAACACTACAAGAACAGATTGTAAAAAATATAAAATAATGTTCTTGACAAACACTTTATATATTTAGTGGAGTCATCAAAGGTTCCGGTTATGATAACAATAATAATATTATTTTTATTAAAAAGAATTATGTGACATATCTCTAGCACTTATGAACTTATAAGATACTTAAAAACCAAATGAAAGCAAAATCGTGGACATAAGAGGAAAGCCACTCGTTTCTTAAATAAATGAAAATGTATAATAATTCCAGAAATCAGATTTAAATTATGAAAATTTTAAAAATGATGAAAAAGATTTTTTATTTTTTACCCTTTTTTTGTTTTCCGCTAATATGTTAAAATTTGCTTTAAGTTGTATTCTTCCTGAGCTGAAACTTTATTAAGATTATTGAGGGAAAAATGGCTGTTGTGGTGTCTTTTATATAAAATTTAATAAATTTGTTCTTTTTGAAATTAATTGAGAATCACTGCTTAAGGTCATAACATATACTATATGGATTTTCAATTATAGCCTCATGTCAAAGCAATAAATTTGTTATTGTTGCATGTAATACTTGTTGTCATTTTTAATAAAACTTAATTGAATAAACATCCTTAAAGCTACAAACTCTGTTGTGTAACACTATCTCATACACTCTTCCATCTCAATCTATAGAACAAAGTTTTACATAAAATATATGTCTGACTCGGCAAACATGTATGTACTCTCACACATAAAATATGTGCAGATCTAAGTGTAATATAGACATGTCATTTCACTTATCATCATTACATTACTCATCATCACATGTAAACAAAATGTTGCCATATACTGAAATTTACCTTTTTTTCCAAGAGAGTAAAATATTTACGTACCAAAAAAAGGTTTTCAAATTATTCTTTTTAATGAAATTTTTAGTAGTTTGTAATAATTTAGATATAAATTAGGCCTATTTCTTAGATAACACAGATTTGGAAGTCTTATCTTAGAAAAGGGTTAGAAATCGATATCTACTTCTGTCCTCTTCACAATAACAATATCATTTAGACTAAAGTCCCTGCCGTCACGGAGGTTATCAATTCTTTTAGTAGTATCAAATGGTCATTTACGCAAACATCTTTAAACGCATCCAGGTGAGAATTACGGTAAATTCAGGGCTTTGAATACATAAAAATATGTAAAACGGCATCAAGCTCTAAGACATTTAACAGTTAGCGCTCATGTTTGCCATCAACCTAAAGCCTATAGTACACGAAATGTAAAAAGCAACAGGCGCATGCGTCTCTGACGTCACGAAAATGTTTAGCATATCGGTAACATTTATAAAATGAGTTGTAGGGGCTACATGCGCTAAAACTTTGATTGCACACGAAATGTAACTTGGTGCTTTTAAAGCTAGAAAGTGAAAGTACACGCCATGTAGCAAATGTCGCTTCATGATGACGACAAAATTACGTCAGAGTC
Source organism: Paykullia maculata (assembly GCA_003055125.1). Classification (NCBI taxonomy): domain Eukaryota; kingdom Metazoa; phylum Arthropoda; class Insecta; order Diptera; family Rhinophoridae; genus Paykullia; species Paykullia maculata. Next base: position 2,156 of record NDXZ01053647.1, read on the forward strand.
ACATGCGCATGCTGCTTTTTACATTTCGTGTACTATAGGCTTAAGAGTATATTTGCTAAATTGAGTTGCTAATATTTCGTTTATAAAATGATAGAAAAGACAATGAACTATGACTAATAATTAAAAAAATTATAGAATATTCTTTTACATATCTATTTAAATTTTTCATATAAACAAAGTGTTTTAATAGTTTTATTTTTTCAAAAAATATATGGCAGCTCTGTAAACAAAACTACATTTGCAGTTAAAAGAAGACAAATATAAACAGGGAACAATATAGAATAAACAATAGATAAAACCACAATAAAAAAGAAAATATAAAAAAAAAACAATAACAAGTGGTTTTTATTTTTGTGGTTAAAATCCTGAATAATTGTCTTTAAATAATAAAAACTTTGTAAACAATAAAAACCAAGTTTTATGTGCATTCACATAACATTGAATAATGCGTACACATGTTTATCTATGTGTATGTGTGTGTTCAAACACTACTGGATTATATATATTTTTACTAAACACTATTAATTTATAATTCTATATGTTGTACATCCATATATGCACATATATAAAGAAAGAATAAATGGTCGTATGTGAGTATTAAAACTATAGTAATGAAAGTACAAATATTACTTGGTAGATTATAGACTGTCTTTATACTTAGAATTAATTAATATAAAGAAAATTACTTTTAAACAAATTATTTCTAAGACGGTCTGCTTACAAAAAATAGTATTTAAATAAATGTTCTTATAAAATCTTTTTTTTTTTTGTATCATTTTTAAGAACAGATTATGAACAGGGTATTCTATTTTATTTTTGGTAGTAAAATGTTCTTAATATATATATTCTTTAACAAAAAACCTTTAGCTTAAGAATTTAGTTTTTTGAATAAATGCTACAAACAAAATAATTTACAAAAAGAATAACAATATATCAATAACAAAGAGGTCACAGACTGGCTTATTACCCTTTGGTCACTGAAATTATTAGTTTTGAATACATAATGGTGCTAACAACATGTTTTTGTTATGAAAGTTAGGATCCATGTAATGTTTTGTTTCAACTACTACTTTGATTACGAAAAAAAAACGAGATGTATTTATATTGGTATTGATAACTGTTATATTTATCGGCAACTACATATGTAAAAAGCAAACATAAGCAAATAATGGACTATTGTTTTAAGCTGAATTCACTTATTGTGTCTGAATAAAAATTTTGTACGAACAATTTTTTTTATATTGATATTGACATCTCTCTTTTTTAAAATTATAAAATATAAAAAAAAATTTGTCTTTACAAAATTTTTGTTCAGACACAATGGGTGAATTCAGCTTTAAATAAACAGCAACACTAATTTGATTGTGAAAATCATAAACAAAATTGCAACTACAATAAACTTGTTTTGTAATCTATTACAAGATTTCGTGATAATATTCAAAATTGTTTTACAATTAACTTTTATAAATTTTCCAATTTTATCTTTAATATGAAAATTTTCGAATCAATTAATATATTTGTATTTTCATTCATTAGCGAATGTTTTCAGATATGAAATATTCCACATTTAAAAAATTAAACAAATTTTAATGGTGGAGCATCAATTTGTAAAAACTTGTCTTTTCTATGTGAAATAATGTAAAATAATTTTACCTTATAAAGGCTTTATAAAATAACTGTTTTGCCAAAAATGTGCCTTTTTAAGTCCGTTACTTTGATAATGTCTTATGAGGTTCCTGTTTTAAATTTTATCGATATTTTAGAAAAAATTGATTAAATTTTCCTGTTTTTGCCCTTAATGATAAATATTTTAATTTCTCTCTACTGCTTCATATATTCGTAAAATTTATTTCAAATTTTAAGAAAGTAGTACGTACAATCCATATTGAGGACGGTTGCATTTTAATGCCAAATTTTTTTCTAAGCTTAAGCATGTAAGTATTTTTAGTGTTTTATTTTCAAAGAAAGATATTGAGCCATGATTTGTGTGCACTTTTTCTGGAAAAAATGTATGCGTTTAGAATTTATGCCGGTACGTGTGCAGTGATTTTCCAGGTAAGAATATTTTCAAAATAAACGCAATTTTCTAAAGTGTGTGTAGTCTTTTTTAAAGGAATTTGGATTTTATTATTGTGTACGGTGTAAGTAAAACAAAAACTTTAAATAAATTAGGAATACTTCAAGTGCAGGTGAAATTTTTTATCTTTCTTTGGGGATAGTGGTCACATAGGAGGTAAAAATTGTCATGTTTTCTTTGCAAATTAAAATAATGAAAAAAGTGTGTTTAGTGCGAGAAATGATTTTTAGGGTCTGGAGAAAGCTGTTGAAGCTCTCTTTAAAAAAAACTCCAAAATACTCTTCTTAAGCTGCATTTCCTTCAGAACTAAGCGCAATCGCCGCTGAAAAATATGATAAAGACAATATTCTGATGAATGATATGCCGAAAGATAAAACCGTTTAAAACGTTTAAAAATTTTCATAAGCAAAAAGGAAGAGAAATAAAGCGGAAGCGATGAAGATAAATTAATGTCCATGGCAACAAAGAGACGTTGAATAGAAATTACGTTGGCCAAGAATCTAGACCTGCTGTTATACTTATTACTACTCTTTAACATGATGTAAATATCTTCAAAAGGGCAACAATGACAACTTCACCATAATTGTTAAGGCGCTAAAAATATCCTTTGGCATTTTTCTTCTTACTGAATATTATTGTTTGTCGAGTTAATGTCTGTCCTGGTCTTTAGATGACGCCTGAACTATGCCTATGATTGCAAGTATTAATGTCAATATAAAACTCTCGTAACTGGCCCAATTCCAATTATTGAAAGTGCGTCCCCTTGCCGACATTCTCGTAGAAACATTTTTTATGCAGTGGTGTGCATTTTATGTTGATCTTTCTGTAGATAAATAAGTCAGTAGCAAAATATTTCTGTCATCATCAGTGCCTTGAAAAAGTCTGTATACCGAATAAGCCAAGTGTTTTCATTTGACGAATGTAATTTTTTTTAATTTAAAAATAAAAAATTAAAAAAGTTTTTGCTTTTTATATTTAATTAATAAATATGTATAGTTTTTACTAGGTTTTTCGCTTGTTTTGATTAAGATTATTTTTGTATTTAATTTGTGTTATCTTTAGCCCAACAGATTGTTACAAAAAAATCAAGAAATTCCTTCTTTAAAAATTTCCTATATCTTGTTTAATGCGTTTGAACTGTGCAATGCTGAATTTCTCATTTTAGTTAATAATTCAGAGAAAGAAGAAATTTAGGTAAATACCCTATAATGAAAAATCAACAAAAAAAAAATTTTTGTAGGTGATTCAGAGTTTGAACTCGTTAGTCTTAATTCTAAGCTGTATTTTTGGTTGTCTTATTCTTTTTGTGTTAAGTCTTCATCAGTGACAATCAACTTTGCACTACTAAGAGCAACGGTTTCATTTATTTGATTTTTCTTAACAAATATAACTAATAATTTGAAAATTGTTTATAATTTTTTAGAGTTTGGTGCCACTGTGTAGTATTATTAAAGATTAAAATATGCATATGTATGTTAAATTTTTTTTTAATGCGGATTTAATAATTTTTCCAAGTAATAAAATACATACATTTCTAAAAAACCTTATCAATAATGACAGCTGTCAGCTTTTTGTTTTATTTTTTATTTGTTTACTTTTTATTGACTGTAAAAAGAACAGTTTTGAATACTAAAACATTAAAATTTTTAAAAAATATAACAATCAATCAATCAATATTTGCTTGTTTTTTTCACTTTATCTCAAAATGTTTAACAGACTGTAAAAATATTGAAATAAATAAATGTCAAAAGATGTGAAATTAAAATACAACAACAACAACAAGCTAAAGTCCAATTATAATGGGGGAAAAAAACCAACAAACGGTGATGCTAAATTGTGTATAAAGAAAGAAAAATTCATTAACGAACACACAACTGCATTCGGGGAATTTTTTTATGAGTGAGTAGGCGTGTGTGTTTGAGTGTACGATGAAAATGTTTATTGTTTTATTTTATTGTTGTTGCAAAATATGAAATGAACTTGTGTGTTGATAATATGTATTTAGCAACAAATTATATTAATGTTGTTAGAATACTGGACGTATGATTAATAAGAAATTCAAATGAAAATAATTATAGATCATACGTCATTTAACAAAATAGTTTTAAGAATTAGTAAACAGACAGACGACTTTTTGAATACATTGATTATAATTTCCACTTGAGTTGAAATAGTTGTTACATTAGTATTAAAACTTTACTGAAAAATTTTAAACATCTTATTACTAATTTAAAGTTTGTTATATGAATTGACAACTGCAGCTTAATTTTATAAATGTAAGTATCTGATAGTATGTTAAAAGGCTGAGGCTATAATATTTAAACAAACGACAGATTATCGATAAATTCCTTAAGCAAGTAAATAAACTGATGCGTTCCTTAAAAAAATAATGCCATTATTGAATGGTCATTTATTAAAGCTACTGATTGAAAAAAATTCTTTTTAGTTTTATTCACAGGACTGAAATTGATATCTTTTACAGATTATTTAGATTGATAGAGTTTAGATTGATTGCATTCCGTTGAGGAAAATGGCAATCCTTAAGAGATACTTATCACTTTTGTTAAATTGCCAGTCTATTTTATTGTAATAAAATTCTGAAGTGTGTTGCCTTTAAATCAATACAGTGAATAAAAACAATATATTTATACCTTAATCATAACTGACAAGTGTGTTATAAGATTTTCTTCTTTTCTTAAATTAAAAAAAAAAATCTAAAAAAAGGTTAAGAAATTTGTTTAATTTTTGTTTTAGTGTTTGTGTTATTAGTGAAAAATTCTTTTAAATATTCTATTGTGAATAACTTTATGAAAATCCAAATTTCCACACAAAAAATCTTACGATTTTCTTTCATGGATATTGTAGGTGTGGCCGGTTTTAATAAAGTTGAAGAGCAAAATAATACATTATTTTTATTATATTAAATAAATTGGTAAAAAATCAAACGATTTTTCAACCGCTGTAAAATATTTTGAAAACTTTGATTTTCAGAAAAAAATAATTTTTTTTTTTAAGAATTTATAACTTCTTATAGTTTTTAGTTATAATTTTTTTGGCAATATTATGAAATGTTTTTTTTAGTAAAATTTTATATTGTAAAAAGTAAAAGTCAGATAAAAATTTTAAAAGAAATAATATTTTAAAAGTTTGTTATTGCCTTAAAAGCTTTTCTATGCGGCTTAACAAGAATTACATTTTAAGCCCCTCAAGCTTAAACATTTAATAATTTACGGTCAAATTTCAACAAACGATTTTGCTGTTTATTTAGGAACAATGTTTCTAAAGAATTTATTTAGTGTTGATGAAAGCCAATTATTTAAATTATGTGTTTACATGCGGTTGGTTGGTTACGCTTTGTTTCAAATTTCTAATATTTAATAAGACTTTTTTATATCAAACAGTATTGTAAATAAATCCAATTTAATCCTATTTATAATTATTTCCTTTATTTATTTACAAAACTTATTTTTATTGTGAACAAAAGCAATTTGTTTATATTTTATTGTCCTTATTTTAGATGCTTCCTTAAAAGAAGAACAGGAAGTAGTATTAAGAAAATTTTTCTTAAAAGTTAGTGGCAATTGAAATAGAATAAAAAAGGCTGATATAGGTAGCAGCATGTTCCTGCTTATTTTAAGGAGGCCTTAATATAAAAAACTTAATACACGCCACAGCCACAGTTCTACATGGTGGTTTAATTTTATTAAATCTGCCGAATAGCTTCAGCAGAATTTAAGCGACAGGCTGGGCTACGTTGACTTTTGCAACCGTAGAAGTTAATAGCTGTTGGGGCTTAGTATCAAAATTATGTTAGCAATTTTGCGTTACGCTTCAAGCAATAAATATTTGTGAACGCACTGATAATATTATTATTTCAAAAGCACCTTATCGATAAAAAAAAAATGTTTAAACCAAAATTTGTGTCTTTTTACGCTTTAAAGGCCATCCAACACAACCGGACCCAAAATTATTTTACTTGAAATGTTTACTGGAGATGCGGATTCTTAAATAACTATTTCTATAGACTTAAGCAACAAAAAAAAAAATGCATGACTACCACTTCAGTTCTAAAGTCTTAGGGTAACGGATTCAGCTTTTAATTGTGTTAAGTATTGTGTTACCTTTAACAGTATTTTAAATATATTTATACCTATTGAAGTTTTTCAAACAATTTTTTGTTTAAATATTTAATAGTTTTTTTTTTTTTGTATAAAACAATTGGGTTATTCACGGTAGGCATGTTATGAGATTAAACGCTTATGTGATTATATCAACAATAACAAAATAAATTGAAAAAAATAATCAGCATTGCCCGACCCATACTTTTGTTTTTAAATTATCTGCTTATTTGATTATTTGCAGTGTTGGAAAGTAAAATTATGTTATACAGTGCTTGTCTTTTTAGCTCAGGCGTAGGTGCAACAACAGCATAAGTATTGTTTTATATACATATTGTACAGCACAATTGATAGTTGCAAATCCACGGAAATTTGCAAGTGAGAGCTTGGGCCTTGAAAAACTATATAATTTAAAAATTATTACAAGACGAGCGAATTGACTTTTGTCGACAAAGCTGAGCACATTATCTCGCCAGTGAATGGATTTCGGTGCATACAGCCCCTCTCCTCGTCGAAAAAAGCTGATTGCTGTTGTATCCTTCAACTGTTCATCCATTTTTTCGTCAATGACGGTATCGCGCTGCTCGGTGTGTACTGTGTATATAGCTATAAAAAGCTTTAATATTTGCAACACAACATACCTTCAATAAATTCAATTTCAGAAATACATACATACTTATATTTATTTCATTCTTTTTGTACTTATTTAGGCATTTTGCGTCCAATTTAAATTAAAATTCATGTCCAATTATAATTTATGTAACAAAATTTTAAAACAAAACATTGAATAGCTGATTGATTAAAAATATACAGATAACCAATGCTTGGTGTTTACGGTACACAGAAGTTATTTTTAATATTATACTTATATAAGCCGATAATCAGCATATCGTGAATAACCTAAATGAAATTATAATGGAAATAATATTGGCTAAACAATTTTTTCCTTTCAAATCTAAATAAAAAATTATCTTAATGCTTTTGATTTGTAACGTGTTTTGCAAAAGTTTTATATCTGAAGAAAATTTCTATCATGTCCCTTTTTTTTATAAAATATCGAAAATTTTTTTATTGGAACAAAATTGGTTGTAAATTTTTTTCGCTGTAGTTATAAAGTAAGGAGCACAGCCATTCAACAGACTTAATTTATTTATTTTGTTTCAGTAATTTGCACAACGGAAACCATATTTTTTCCCTAAAATGCGAAGAAATTAAATCTAAATCCCTTTAAAAGCTCAGTAAAGTTATGTTTCCCATTAAAATTTCCTTTGTGTGTATTTTTTTATTATCCTAATGGTTTTCTCCTACATATTTCGTAGGACTTAGATCTCTAAGGAAAAATTAAAGAAAATGTGTTTCCTTTTTTGTCACATATTTATTTATATTTTTCTAGTTAAACCAAAGTATGACGGGTTTTTTCTGTTGGGCTTCTAAAATATATTAATAGCAGTAGTACAAATATAAATACATTTTCTTATTTTTGCATATTTGTTAAGCGGCTTTTAAAATTTTTCTTCCAAGTTAATAAGGCATATTTTAGAAATTATTGATATAACAAAATTATTTTTCCCTTTTATTTTAAAGTACAGCCGCCTTCATTTTAACTTAATAAAAACCATTTAACGCTAATATTTCAATACATTAAAGATATTTTAAGGCCTAAATAGCAAATAGCAAACAACCATAAAATTTAAAAAGAAAAGAAAAACCGCAGGCAGACCTTGTTGCTTGACACACTAAATAATGTTTGTTGTGACAAAATACAACAACAGCGTAAAATCGTTCGACAAATCTAATATAAAAACAATAACAATAAATAAAGCGTAGCAAGAAGAAGAAGAAGAATAAGAAGAAAAAGAAAAGATGAGAAATCTCTGTGCTGTTGTAAAAATTTTACTCATTTTAAGAACATTGCCATCATTTTATGATGTCAATGTTTGCTGCCGCCAACGGTGACAACAATGTTGGCCTTCGCTCTTCGTTCAGATTTTCTATTGCAAAAGACTTTGTGTGCCTGAGTGTGTGTGGCTGCGTGTTTGGTATTCTTTTTTTTAAATAAAATTTGTTCTTACAACAAAATACCCAACAACTGGGGCAAACAGGGTGTTGATAAAAAATTATAAAAAAGAAAAAGCAAAAATAAAATACAAACAAACTGTTTAAGAAGAAACAACACACATGAGTGTTGGTGTTTTTGTTTAGTTAAAATATAAAAATTGTTATGTTTGGATTTTATTTGTTTAAAAGTAAAATTTATCAATTGTTTGTATCTTAAACAAAGACGATTATCATGTTGCTCCCCTATAGATAGTAATGACGATGAAAGAAACCAATGAAAACTAAGCATCTTCATAGCAAGTAGACTAAGTAGACAACAACAATAACAAAGTCTAAAAAAAATGTTGATTTAAGTGCTGCAATTCATTATAAGAATACCAACCACATAAAAACAACAAACAACCAGCTGGAATTTACACAAATAATTTCAAACAATAGCAGCAATTACTTAAAAGTACATTTGAGAAACAAGAACATTAAAATCTACTAACCAACCTACTATTTTAAAGGACTATTGTATGTATGTTTGATTGTTTAATTATATTAAATACATTCCAATGACCAACAGTTTTATTGATATTTTGTTAATGATTAAATATTTTCAAGGTAATGTTTCGACCTTTTATTGCAAAAAGTTATATTCATGTATACAAGTAAGGGTTAATAAACGATTAATTTTAAAAGAGCTTATAATGTTGGGTAATTATTTTTTTTTATAAAAACTGCTTTAATAGTTTTCTAAATAAATAAAAAGCTATTTGTTTTTTATACTTTCTGAAAACAAAATTTAGAAATTTGATAGCATTTTGTCTTAAATTTCATGCACAGCTTGTCGATAAAGATTTTCTTTTGAATCTTTTGGATAAAAAAATTGGCTCCGTCAAAAACTTTAAGTCTATTTATAAATAATTAATCAGATACTTATCTTTATATATATAATTCTACTGTACGTGTTTTTGTGGGTGAACTCCTTTTAAACGGCTGGACCGGTTTGAATGAATTATATTGTATGCATTTGGGTGGCGCCCTAGATGGTTTAGATTTAAGAATCAGCCCGATCGGATCAGAGTGCGTGGTACTGCCCACACAACTAAAATACATTTTGTGGCATATCTTGAGAACTATTTCAGTTATGATTTTAAAACTTTGTACAATTAACTCTTATAGGAATGATTTAGATTCACAATTAAGCCCGGTAGATGACGCTGCAGTCGGTATCTAGGTTATTTATCTACACCGAAAAAAAATATCGACAAATTAAAGTTAACAAAATTTTTTGTTGAAATTAAATTTATGGATTAACAAATTTTTTGTTAATGCAATTAAAAATTTGGTTGGTATTTAAAAAAACAAAAGATATCAAAATTTAAAGCAATTAGTTTTTGGAAATTTGAAAAATTACAAAAAAAAAACAAATAAAAATTGTTTTCATGTGCCGGCGAAGTGTAGCAGTTAAAGTGCTTGCCTACAAAATCAATCACCCCAGGTTCAAATCCCAGTAAAGACAAACAAATTTTCATCATAGTTTTCGAGTTTTAAAAATTAAGTGGAAAAGGGGAAAAAATTATAACATCATAGGAATGGAATGCCAGGCACCGCCACCACCTCTTGTGAACGTTAGGAAGGAAAAAAACTTATCAACTTTTCACTTTGCACTTATCAAATTGCATTTTTGGCAAAGTGATAAGTGTTTCCGTTCCACAAAATTCTTTGCAAATCTCATTTGCCATTACGAAAATTTTTGCAAAGACTTTGCACTTTTTGTCAAGTCTTTACGGTCTGCTGCAAAGTGGGTGTGCAAAGTGTTTCAAAAATTATTTAATCATCTTTGCATTTCTGTCTTATCACTTTTCACTTTGCATTGCTAAATAGAACTTGTTAAGATGAGTCGCAAAACAAAAATGGAAAAACAAATTTGCAGGGCTAAATGTGATTTAATAAAAGAAAAGGTATTTATATGCTAGTCTCCAACTCTACAGGTGGTTCTGCAAACTGCATAGCTGCAATTTGCATTGTGTAATGTGCTTTAATTGTTCTCTTATTTTTATTTACATTGAAATCAACTTGGATTTGATTTAAACGAAAATACTCTCTAAAATTAAAGTTTTGTCGTCCCAAAAAATTAATTCGGTTCCTATAATTTTTTTGTTATAACCGCGTCTTCACTAACGTCGAAGAAAAAAATTGAATTTACAGTTTTTATGGAACGAAATCACATATTTTTTTTCAAAGTCTTTTCAAATTACACTTTTCAATATTAACTTTGCACTTTGCACCAGAGAACGTACGTAGAACAGAAATTGCAAAGTAAATATAAAATTTGTAAAGACTTTGCAAATTGCAGTTAACAATTTCAACTTATCACTTATCAAATTTTATAGCTCTGAGGAACATAAAGTTTTGCAAATAGGTGAAAAATTTAAATAAAAAAAAAAATAAATCAAATCAAATCAAAATTACATGATCAAGTAGGACATTATTATCAAAATGAGTGCTCGCTACAGCAAATTTTGCGCGCATTTTGTTACGAAAAAACGCGTTGTATTACTCGACTCTCTAATGTTTGGTTAACAAATTTGCGATGACAGGTTCTGGAAATAATGAGCCAACACTTGTACATCAAAGTAACATCATGTCGGCAGAGAACATCACCGCTGTCCGTAAAAATCTGCTGAAAACCCAAGAGGTTCTTTGGTGTTCACAAGAACTTGGCAAATTTTTCGTTTGGACTAAGTGTTTTTCCCAGGAGCTTAGACAATGCCTTTTGAAATGTATTTTTATATTAAACTTTCTAGAAACAATGTTTCTTTTTATAATTTTTTTTTTAGGAAAATAACAAAAATTTTAAAAATTAAATATTTCTTTAAAAATACCCGTGAACAATTTATGCGCCTACTACAATTTATTTATTTTGAACTAAAGATTTTTCTGCCTTCTTAGGAAACGTTTGCAGGTACTAAAATATACTCAAAACTTGTTTGTTTAAAAATGTTAAAACAAAATTGTGATCCATTCAACACAGTCGACATTTGCTTTTCATGTATAAAAAATATTTGCAGCAGCGCATTATTATATATATCTCTATAATGTAAATGAATTTTTAAACATTAAATTAAAATTATTACTCTTTCTTGGGGTTTTTTCTAAAGTATATATTCTAATTATTTTAGGGTTTTGTAATTTTCCTTTTAATTAGGTTTTACGTGGGATTATGTTTAAGCCCTATGAAAAACATTTTTTTTCTTAACTACATGTATTTTGTTGCTGGTTAAAAAAAATATTTTTTAACAAAAGAGTTTATGCTAAAAAGAGCAAAATTATTAACAGTAAGTAAATGTGTATAAAAATAATGTTAAGGTGTTGTTCGCTTAAAATCTGCTCACGCTTGAAACGTTTTTTTTAAATTTATTAACAAATCTGTAATCATTCTAATCGATTACTAAAATTTAATTCTACCTAAAATATTGTTGTGAAATGTTCTCTATCTCTGTTAAAAAAAAGAACAAGGTTTACCTAAGCAAGATTATGACCTTCCGAGAAAAAACTCGAAAAAGATATAGCAACGTTGCAGAAATCATAAGAAAGTTCATCTTAAAGCTGATTTGCAAACATTTTGTGCAACTAAATATTTATCTCGTAAAAAACATGTGTAAAGACGAGCATAAGGAGGGCATTAGGATCATAATTTTTTGTTTTACTGAGGCGAATGAGTATAAACTTAAAATAAATTTTAAACAAGTGAGAGCGCTTTATTTGGCTGTGCCAAAACTTATATACCCTTCACCACGTGTATTTACGTAAAAAAAAAAAATTTTGCGTTTATCTCGAAAAATTCGCCTAAAGGCATGTCTTACACACAAATATAATTCATTTTTGTGTAAAAAAAAAAATTTTGTTTTGCTTATATCTCGAAATTTTTTGCCTATATCTCGAAAACTTTTTTTGCTTATATCTCAAATAATTTTTTTTGATTGAAATTTTTAAAAAAACATAAATATAATAATTTTTGTGTTAAAAAAAATTAAAAAAAAATTTTTTTTCTTTATATCTCGGTAATTGTCGGATTTTGGTGATTTTCAATAGCAAGCATCTCGGGAATTTCTGATCGTTTGATATTAATACCGTGTCCGTACGACATCGGGGGGCTGAGAAAAGTTGATTTCAACAGACGGACAGACGGACATGGCTAAATCGACTTCCCTATCTATAAGGATTCAGAATATATATACTTTATGGGGTCTAAAAATGTTTGGAGAGATAGCAACAGTTTTTAAGTTATTTACTAGTTTAAACTTTTTAAAAGCTATTTGCCTTCAATGGAACGTAACTTTTTAAATGCTGCAAATGCATTAATTAAAGAAAATAAGTTATTCCTAAAAGATGGCTTAAATAAAATTTCAATTGATTATTGAAAAAAAAAACGTCAAGTAGAAAGGTTTGCAACGCATGTGGATCGAAGAGTGTTAATATATTTAAACACAAATTTCAGTTTCCATTTCTTTAATCGCTTGTTTTGTAAAAAAAAAAATTTTAACTGGATTTTACGCGAACAATGTTTTAGTCACAGCTGCTATATTTTTTGAGATTTTCCTTTGCTCCTAATGTGATCCTTTTTTTATTTGTTTGAAAAAAAACACAAACACAATTATCCTTTGATTTAATTTGGTTAAAACTTTATGCATTTTATTTTTATAAATAATTTTTTGCTACTAATTGTTGCCTAAAAAAGATAGAAGAAGCCTTTTTTAATAATAAAAAATGCGAATTATTTCTGGTGGAAAAAAGAAAGAAGGTTAAACAAGAAAGATTAAGTTATTATCATTTAGACACGTTTTAGATCTCAAATTCTTAGCGGGAAAATAAATGTCGTAAATTAGAAGGAAAAACTTTTTTTTAAAATACTTAAAATTAGTTATAAAAATTACTTAAATACCAGCTGCTCAAAAAGAATCTATCAAAAAAGTATAAAATACTCGATAACTGCAATTGAGCTGAAACATAAGATAGTGTTGCGAAGTAAAATTTATTTGCTCAAGACAACGAAACCTATCTGTCGCAAACGAACATTGTTACAGTATTTTAAGGCTGATTGTTTTCTAAATTAAATTTCGTTATAATTTTATTAAAATAAAATTTATTAACCAACTAATAGATGCCGTTTAGGAGCATGTTTTTTCGCCTACTTTTCCTTATTTTTGGTTTCTTGCTTTTAGTAAAAAAACATGCTTTTTGAAAACAGACCGGTCCATAAAACTTAAAATTTCAAATAAAATACCATTACTTTTCGTAAACTTTAATTATGAAGACAGACACATGACTCAAAATGTTCAAAACAAAATAAACATATTTATGGTAGGAGTTCATCTTTTAAAAAGCATCGCTTTAAAGGAAACAGTATGAAAGGGAAGAAATGAGTAATATTGTCACGAGTTGTTTTCAACTTTGATATAAAAATCCTTTCACAGCAAGAAAAAACAACTAAAAACCCAATTATGTTAATCATTTATATCTTATCTCTCACACCAACAACCAACCTCAGAATGACATGGTGGTGTCATTTTTCAAAACCAAAAACTTGTGCCTTCTACGCTGATGATGTTGGTTATTTTGTGGACAACAAATATTCCTTTTTAACTCAACATGGCAACGCTTTCCTAATTGAAAAGTGGGACTGGATAAAATGTTACATAAATAAAAACCGCACAGAAATGTGCCATCAACCCAACAAATCCTAAAGCACTTCAAGGACTTAAAATGTAATTGTATATTTATGCATGGTTTATACAGACACACACCATTACACACAATACTTATTCATTATGCATGTGTATTAACACCTATACCTTCATGGGAACATATTTATGAATCTGTGTACGTATGTATGTATGTAGAATGCAGAGAACAACAAGTTTATTTATTTGTTTACATGTTTATTATTAAATCATATCCTGTTCCGCAAAATAAATTCTCTCCAGCAAAAACTTATTTAAACTTTTGTTCACATCTATGTACATGTGTGTTAGTAAGTACTACGTGCGTTCGGGTTTGTTGAATTTTGGTTTTGGCGGAAATAAATTTTCAAGTTACAATTAACAGGATGTGGATTAAAATGATTTTATAAGTTTATTTGCAACTGTAATTAAAAAAAAATATACCAAAAAATTATACAGAATATATTAAATTACATAACAGCAAAAGTCATTAAGAATCCTGCTGGGTTTGTGCGTGTTTCATTTAATTTAAAAATAAATGAACGAAAAAAAATATATAAATAAATTTTTAATATGATACAAATTTAATCCTTGTAAATGGCGTATACTATTTGCATATTTTGGTGTGGGTTTAATTACATGCAGAGTAACATTAAATTATAAATCTTTAAAACATCATTTGATTTTCATTCGCGTCAAAAATGTCTCTATGCCTTCACTTTATGAAAATGTGGGCCATTTGTCAGTATGATACACCAATTTTCCACAGCGATTTCTGTAATTAATAAAGATTTTAACACTTTATGCTTTAAATTTTCAATCAAATTCGTGCTTTATATAATAAGGATCTCCAAAAGGTATCAAAATATAATTGTTTCACTTTTTACCCCATAGGACCACGAATTTGAAAAAAGTACCAAAACCTGTCTCCTTATTATTGTTTCTATTATGTTTGGTTTAGCAGATATGAGGTTGCCCGCTAAATATTTGAATTTTAATAATTTCTTCTTCAAAGTGAGAGGTACCAGTTAAAATTTCATGTCTCTAGCTTTATGCGTTTTGGCTGTCCAATGATGAATCAGTCAGTAACGTTACATATTTTATATAATAATTGACGATTGACATTGGAGTTTTTCAAAAGACATAAAAATTTAAATTTTTGGTTTTTGATACGTCTAATGTCTATTATGTTAATATTTTTATGTTTTATTTCTTTTAAGAAAAGTACTCGATATTATGTTAAAATTCACAGCTCTTCAACATTGAACTTTATGTATTTTAAAATGTTATTTAAAAGTCTGCTCCCCTCTCAACATCTTTTTCGTTAATATTTAATGTGTCTGCTGATTTTATTATTCAAATATGAAATATAAACTTGGGACTTTTTTTCATAAGACACATTTTATGTTAAATAAATTAATGCCAAGAAGTAGTAGAATCTGATATGAGATGTGTTTTCAAACGCACAAAAGTGTGTTAACAACCCCAAGAAGTACTTGAAAATAAGACAAATATGTATATTTGTACTCATTTGTAATCATTTGAAGATATTTTAAAAGCAGCAATAATATTTTATACAAATCAACAACAAATCACTTTAAAGGTTTTTTTTCATGCCAACAACAATTTACATATATAAATAACACGCTTCGTATGTAGATACATATATGGAAGGGCCGCAAAATGACTGGAAAAATGGTAACAAAATATTTAAAGGTCTTATGCTTATGCTGGGAAAAAGCAAACATATTATTTATTGTCGGCAAAACATAATATATGTAAACAAGGAATAGGCAAATGCAAAAAAAATCAATATATTTTTCTGGATATTTTATTTCAATATCGATCTCGGTCGATATATATTTAATTTAAAATATTAATATTTTTCGTAGATTCATAAAATATAGGAGAAACGAACTTTATATAAAAAACAAATTTTTTTTCTGATGTTTAACGGCTGTTAAAATTTAATTAAACTAGTAAATATCAGATACTGACATAAGGAGCACCTGTCACACGGCTTCCTTTTATCGGGTACTGTAAGATTTACCGCTGAACCATCACCGAGAAAGCCTATATATATATATTCCTTTAACTTCCACTGGAGCATAGGGCGCCAATAACAGCAGTTCACCATCTGACCCAATTTTGAGCAATAGCTCTTAGTTCATTCCAAGATACTCCCAATTGGTTGGTTTCGAATGCCGTCGAACGTCTCCATGTTGTACGTGGCCTACCGCTTACTCTTCCATACTGATGAAGTGTGTCCGATCCACTGCCACTTCCGTTTTCGTATCTCCGTTGCTTCCGGCATCTGCTTCGTCCTGGCTAGCAACTTGGTATTCGAAATTGTTTGGGGCTAAAAAGATACGCAATATTCTTCTTAGGCAGTGATTCATAAAAGTTTGGATGCGTTTTGTTATATTGTTAGTAACATTCTAAGTTGTACAGCCATATAAGAGCACTGGTTTTACATTCGACTCAAAAATTTTAAGTTTGCTTCTTTGACTTATTTTATTACTTTTTACAGATTGGGGCTACTATGCCCAAATATGTCCTGGCCTTGTTTATTCATTCACCGACATCAGCTTCGGTACCACCATCTACTGCAATTTCGCTTTAAAGATAACAAAATTTATCTGTAGCATCAAAAGTATCATTACTGATGGTGATTGGCGCTGTTGCTGAACCGATACTTAGCGTTTTTGTTTTGCCAGCGTTTATCTGGAGCCCCGTGTATTGCAGCTTTTTCTGGAGTTCTTTAGTTGTTTGCTTTAAGCCGCTAAACTTGTGTGAAAGCAAACAAATATCGCCTGCATATGCAAGGTAGTTCAAATAGTTGTTGTTGATTTTCCATTGTATCCCTTGTTTTTTATTTTCGATGTTATTAAGGACATCTTCCACAACGAAAGTTCAGAAAGTTTTCCCTTATGTTATACAAAGCATTTAGCATGATTGTAGCTTTCCTTAATTAGAGTAGGAGATACATTAAAAACAAAACTATATAATCGGAATATAATCCACAAGTTCTGCCCAATAGAACTTCAAATGCTGGATACACCCCAACTGTGAAACTGCATATAAAAATTCTCAATTTTCACACTTCACAGTTACGGGTGTGAATAAAATCTTGTTGCTGTGAATTTTTAAATACCTTGAATGTTATCAAATTAAACGCGCCGTAACTGTCAATACAATCATTATGAAAGTCCATTCAAAGTCTATTCTATACAAAACCAAAATTAATTTGCAAGGAAAAATATTGATATATCGATATATTGCAAAGTAAAATATCGCCTATATATAGCTATTGATTTAAAAAATTAAGAAAAATGTTCAAAAACCAAACCAAAAAATAAGAGCTAATTTTATTGTACATGAAAGCATTGTAATTAGTGTAATTTTATTAACAGATTTCTTTTTATTTTGCGTAAATATTTTTTCTAATAAATAAACATTTGTAAATAAATCTTAAGGTATGTAAAAATACTCTGAGTTTTTTACACTGCTAATGGGTAATAATATAAGAAACAAATGTATAACCGTCCATTATTGCTCTTATTTCATTCTTAACATTGAGTTTTTCTTTATTGCATTATGTTCCTTTGACATGACGGCACATATTTAAATATGTGCTTTAGTAATGAAATGGAAAAGAAATGAATGGCCCCGTGCATGGCCTTAATATATTAACATTTTGATCTGCAGGTTTTATGTTTTTAAATACACGAGTCTTACAACTTTCTTAACAACAAAACAGACAGAATTTTGAAAATATTTGTATTATCTGATTTAAATTTGTTATTTTATCTTTCTCTTTATAAATGCAGATATTTTTATTTTTTACAAAAGATAAAGTATTGTGTTTTCATATCAAACAGAAAAAAAGCATTGAAAAAATTTATATTCATTTATATAAAAAAAAAAAAATAAATAAAAATGAAAAACTTCCAAGTCCTGTCAGCCAAAATGGATGAGTTTATAAAGCGTAAACATCAAGCAGGATTAGAACAGCACCGAAAGGAAAAGGAAAACAACATACCAGAACTAAACAAAAAGTGGAACAATAAGAACACAAGCGGAAATAACAAACATGAGCAACAAAATATAGAACGAAGACTTGCAACATATAAAAACAGACTTTTGCAAAAAAAAAAAACAATATGAGAGAAAAAAAAATACATACTGCAACCTTTAAAACAATCAAAATAAGAACATTAAATAACAAAGTAAAATCGAGTTAAAAAATATCGAAAAAAAAGTAAAATATTTGTACACATCAGCTAACATACCTGTCAAAGAACATAGTTGCATACATTCATGTGTATTTTATTTAAGCAGAACAACAATACTTTAAAGTAATTGCAGCAAGAAACTATAAGCTGCTGGTGTCCTAAATATTTGTATTCCTTTAAAATGTTTTTATTTAGTTCTGTATTTATTTACTTTTTATAAATTAAACTGTTACATTTATAACTGACTTTTAAAGACTTATAAGCAAGTGGAGCTGTTATATGGCTTTGTTTTCATTAGAAAATCTGTTTTGAAAGAATAGAAATTTGCCTGCCAAACTTTGCAAAGGTTGGACCTTAGCTTCCTTTCAATACGCTTTTTCTAACAACACCTAAACATTAAAAAAAATTATTTAAACTCATTTAAAATAGAAACTGCTTTAAAAATTTTTAGAGAAAAATAAATCTCGTCTCTTCTTAATTATTAATGATTAGATCCTACTTATTTTTAACTACCGTAAAGGACCCTTTTCTTTTAACTCGCTTTTTTCATCTTGTAGGAAGAATACCGAATTAGATCACTATCATCCTGGATCCCTCTTCGATCTCCTTCGTCACCCAGTGACATTCGGACCACCGACCGGTATGGACGGGTGTCAGACTATCACCGCGTCACGTGCTAACACAAGCCTTTGCTCTAGACTCTAGCAATATAAGACTGTCGACTGGTAGTTGTCGAACTTCTTTCTCATCATGGAGTCTTTTGTAATTGCCAGCATTTGTTTCAGGCTGAGGTTTCCCATCTCGCCCACATAAAGTTTATGCCAGCCTGTGATCCTCAGTCTAATGCTGACCAAGGCTGAACATTTACATACAACATGCGCTGCTGTCTCAACCTCTTTGAGGCACAGTCTACAGATATCATCTACCTCGATATTAATCTTGGCCAGATGATATCTGAATTCACAGTGTCATGTTACTAATGCAATCAACCAACTTAGAGTACTCCGATTATATCCAAGTAACCTTGTTGCTCTTTTGCCTAGCGGCTCTTTGAGCACCGTACGAGCCTTCCTACCTTTCCAGGTTCAAAGAGTCCCTCCACTTAAGCATCTATGCACGTACCAATCCCTCCCCTAGAGCAACTCTGTGTTCTGGAAAGAAACAGAAAGACGCTGCAGAGCCCTTTCTTGCCAGCTCGTCCGTCGCTTCATTTCCAGCTATGCCCCTGTGACCCTAAACCCACATCAGTGTTACCTCGTTCACCAAGGCATACCTATTGAGCTTCAGAACACATTCGAGCACCAGCATAACTTT
>NDXZ01053666.1:1994-13963 GCA_003055125.1 Paykullia maculata
CAAATCAATGCAATTCGAAAATGAAATAATAGAAATAAACCATAAACAATCTCAGGGGTCATGCCAAAGAAAATTTTAAGCAAGAAAATCGTTTATATATTTTCCAAACACTGCAAACACACACACGTGCACATACACACACATACAAATATAGGGGTGGCAAACGGTTGACCGACTGACTGTATTATCCAACTAGATGCCTAAATCTAAAACAAACTGATTATTTTTAAGAATTTTAAAAAAGGTGCTGCAGAGTGTTTTGTGAAATGGCGCTAGAATTTGTAAATTTAAAATTTATTACCTTTTTTTGGTTTCGAAACAACAAAACATTTTGCAAACATTTTTGTCATTAAAATTATTGCAGTTTTATAACGTTTATTTTTCTTCTTAATTCTTCTAAAAATCCTAAAAATTTAGTTTGAAAATTTTGTATTAAAAGGATTTGGGGTTGTTTATTTAGCATAAAGGATAATAATTGTTGTGATATTGAGATCATATGCTGCTTCTTGAATACTGACCCTGATGGGTTCCAGAGCAAAACACCCTTCATTTACAGCTTGACCTTTTTTCATTGGATTTTTTTTTAATTTGCCATTGATTTTAATATTTAAATTTTATTTCACACTTAATACGAACATACATACATACATATGTATATATCTTTTAATTGTTATTTTTAAAGCGAAATTTTTAGTTATATGACCTTTTTGTTGTTAAAATTGACAGTTTTTGTAATAAATGTGATCCTAATTTAATAGATTTCTCTTTTGTTTCACAATTTCTATGATTTTTAGAAGTAAAAATGTAACGGATAATATTATTGTTTTTGCTTAAAGTTTCATAATTGTTTTTAATAAAAATAAATGAAAACTTTTTAGTTTAAAAGTCTTTACAAAACTAAGAACACCCTGAGGTACCATGAAAATTTAACCAAAATAAGTTGTATGGGAAAAATTAAGTACGAATTAGTACAAAAATTGAAAGAAGAATTTTAAAGAAGGGGAGATTTTTAAATATTAATTTTTACATGGATTGAGTTTAGAACAACAATTAATTGGTAACACAAAACTAAGTAGACAATGTACAAGATTATTTTTTTAGCTTAAAGTTTAATTTAATAATCAAGTCAATAGTCCCAGTCTACAATCCAGGCCATAGCCTATTTGAGAAAACAGTAATTTTTTTAACTGAGGTACAAAACCTTTATAAGAAACTTCAATCACACTGCCCTAAGGCAGTGGCCGTTTAGCTTTTATCCTTCTTTTACCCCATCACCGCCTTTTTGTTTCTTTTTATTTCTACATTATTACACATTATTGAATTGGCTGTTGCTTAATTTTATTCGGAAAACAGAATCATATTTTTTATATTTTCGGAACTAATAGGTTCAACACTAGTGACTACTGCATGTTTACCACCTCTTAATTTGTGACACTTGACAACAACATGCCCTACGTCTAGACCCGTCTTTTAAAATGCATTATTGTTGGACAATTGCGTGAGACATCGTAATTCAATTTAAATAAATAACTTTTGCTTCCACCGCGGTCTTTCGTGTTGTCTCTTTGTGCCTTCTTATTACTGGAACAAGTCTGAACGGTCATTATTGATCTTTAAAAGACTTCACCTTCTTTCAGTTTGTCATTGTTATCTTCCGGCTGAGAATCTTTTTGGCAAATATGTATATATGTTGTTCTTTTTAACATGCACTTAATACCGCTTACTGGCAGCTGCACCAAGCGGCATGACCAGTGGCAAGACAAATAGGTGCGTGCCACATAGTAAAATATAAATTATTATCGAAGATCAAGAGATCCTAAGGCTTTTATTTTGATCTGCTTACGTTTGGCATGAGCCTACAGAGGTACTTGTTTCCGATTGTTGCCTCTTTGCAAAAAAATATCATATTAACCTAAAAATTATCTGTGGGCAGTGAACCTAGAGAACTCGAAACCCTTCGTAGCAACGAAGGCGGAGTTGAAAGACAGGGCGAAAAAGGCCCATAAGGAACTGTGGAGGAATGAAACAGTTGGAAGAATAACTAAAGTCCTATGGGGTGACCCTGAAGAGGATAGGACAAGGGAAATCCTCAATTTAAGGAAACCGGAACTGAGTAGGTTGATGGGTGTACTGACAGGACACTCCAATTTACGAGCACACCTTCAACGGATGAAGGTGATGGAGAATGGCGACTGCAGGGCATGCTGGGAGGACATTGAGACAATGAAACACTTCCTATCCCACTGCCCTGCTTTTGCGAATGCAAGGGCCCAATGTTTTGCGTCGTAGGGTGGGTAGCACTAAGGAAGTTCGTCCGAATGACTGAATTCCTGTGAGCAGTGCGATTCTTTTTCCTCACCCCCTAAAAAGCGCACAACAAGCCGATCACGGACTAAGGTGTATGTCCTAAGGGACATGAGACCCCTCGAGGTTCCTTCTGTTGACCTTATCTAACCTAACCTAAAAATTATCTCTCTGTCTGGTGACTTGTGAACTCTAATTCCGCATTCTTGAATTAAATTTTTACAAAAAGACTTATGTATGTCACTTACTTTGTCAAAGAAGCTTGTAGAACTGCAAAAAAAAAAACATCGAAATTATATATTAGAGAATGGTGGGCATAGGACTGATCCGTGCAGGACAAACATAAAATTTTTAGTTTTAAATTTCTGTATCAGTTTCAAGTATTGTTTGTAAAGTAATCATCAAGTATTTTCATTCTGACATTTCTTATATAAAAGCTTTAAAGATATTGTGGCTTCATTCTGCTCTATTAATGCATTTTCCATGTCCAGAGAAATGGTTGAACCGTTTTTTTTTATTTAAAGCTACTTTCGTAATATTTTCCATCTTGTTTATTGCGTTTATTGTCATTTATTTCTTTTTAAGAGCTACACTGTCCTTTAACTGTTATTTCTTCTAGGGCATGGTCTCTTGATGATTCCGACGTCTTGATGTTATTGCAATCTTGATGTTGTTAAAATCCGTGATAAAAATATCTGACAAATCCCTCAAATTACATGAGCCCTAAAGTTAGCAAAGTTTATCTTATGGCTTACCAGATTTTCAACTGCTCCCATGATGGAAAGTTAATGTTAAGATTTATCTTGGTCTAATTGTTGGTCAGGTCCTTTTAGGGTACACACAGTGGCTGTAGTTGAAACTTAAGCCACAAGAAGAGAATGTTGGTCGAATGGTGGTTGTCCTAATAACAAACGTCAAATACCAAAACTCATTTTAAGAATGCTGTTGCTTGTTAATAGAGTCGTTGCAAAAGAGAAAGTTTATTATTGATCCTTGTGCTTAGGAAAAACTTTGATCAATTAAATGCTTCTTGTGTTGTCAACAGATCTAGTGTCAAAAATTAAAGAATCCGAGCTCTTCAACAAGCGGTCTATGCATTGTCTGTTTAGCAGTGTATAAGAGTTGCCAACTTTGTGATCCTTGCAAGACAAACAGGGGGGCGTCTACTAAATATTAATATATGTAAAAAAATATTTACATTTTTACATTCTATTTTAATCTAGTTTTACAAAATATTAAAAAATCATATAAAAATAAGTTTATTTAAAAATCTTATAGTCAAACTTAGGCAAATCACAATAATTAAATGTGTTTGATGTTACTTGAAAAGAAACGCACTGATTTGTCTTACGGAAACAGAGACTTATTTATTTTCAAAGTTTTAAAAAATTTTGTTTGTTTTTAAATTTCAATATATCTTTTAGTTCTGAAAACCCCTTAATTTATCTTTAAAACAGCATAAATCTTTTCACTTTCTCTACAGACGCGCCCTGTTTCCAAGAATCCTTTAAATTCATAGAAAATTAATAAAAATCCAAAAACACTTTTTTCCGTTTTGTAAAAACTGAAAATTTCTAAAAATTTTGAAACATTTAAGGCAATTATACATATATAGATATGTATATATTTATTGACCGGATTAACGAAGAAACTAGAGCATAATTTTAAAAACTCCTTTGTTTTCAAGCGTCTAGAGAGAAAAAAAGTCGCAAGGAAAAACAAGTTGCTCTAATTTCCATTGTTTGCAAATGATTATACAAAAGCATGAAGGACAAAATAAGGATCGATGTAAAAAGGTTAGAAAATCATGAACAAAATATTATGTACATCCATATATATGTACATACGTACATACATATATTGAGATTAAAATTGAATGTTTTTCTACGTTTTTTTTTTGCTGCTTGTAGAGGGTACAAACAAACAAAAATAACTAAAAATAAGAAAACAGGTAAATCCTTAAGGCAGCCAGCCAAGTCTGTCTTGTTAAGCTCTTGGATTAACAATGAAAATTTTTTGGTGGAATTTAGTTTGTTGCCACATCATACTGTCAAAATATGCATTTTAATGAGTCGGTTATAGTTATTTATGCCCTTTTTTTTGCTCAAACACATACATACACAAACACGCATATTTGTAATGTGTGTTTGTTCAACTGCTACATACTACTGTGATGTGAAACAGCCTGAGCTAAACCAAAAATTTATTTATTTAGTTGCTGTGCTCTAGAAGATGATCGATCTATTTCTTTTCTTTTTCCAGACTGCAACTTCAACTCTACGATTTATGATGTCATTCGCGCGTTTTACCATGTCCTGCTCGTTATCCTTGACCATAATTACTTTGGATTCGTTGCTAAACTAAACAAAGCGCCCATATAAAACACACGTTTCAGTTACAATTATTGTTGGTCTCTGAACATTTTTCCCTTTTGGTTTCTTTTTTCGTTGTATTCCTTTTTTTAAGGTTTAAACTAAATTAAAATTTATTTTAATGCTTTTCAACTTCCGTTGAAATCTTTTTCTTTTTCCTACACTAGACAAGACAAGAAAAAAAACTTAACCCTTTCACTTAAAGGATTTTAAGAAAATTATTTAGAATGTCCTTGCACCTCCTTAAAAAAAAAGATGTGCATTTTTTTCTCAAAGGGTTATAATCTATTGTCTTTTCTATATTTTGCGTTTTTATGACGGTTTTTGTTTCATCAACTTTTATCAACAAAAAACAAACTGTGTTTGTTCTGTTTTTAGATGATTTCTTTACCGAATGTAGTTCAAATTCAAATGGAAAAAAATACAAAATTTTAACCCTTTTGTAATTTGTCCCTTTAAATAATTTTTTGAAGTAAAAAATATTTTTAGAAAGAATTTTCCTAGAAAAGTGTCATTTAATGTGAAATATAGTCGAATGTTGTTGCAGCAAGTGTTGCCAGTAGTGTATAATAAGAAAAGGCTAAATGTAACTTAAAACATAGAAACAGATAGTTTTACAGTCATGAAAAAATTCTTTAAATTTATATTTAAACAGTTTGACATTTGCTAGTTTTATAAAAATAAACCTTTTTATTTTAAATTAGTGGCCAAAACTTGGTACAACTTTGCCACCCCTGCTTTAAATTATTAAACTATTTTTTCCCACAACTTTTATTGCTTCTTCTTCTATTTTGACAGTAAGATAAGTAAGATTAAGAGCTAAATTTAAAAAAAAATTAATACTTAATTGTTTTATTAATTAACCAAGTTTTTTTAACTCAATCAATAAACATCCATCAAACAATTTTAATACTTTCCTTAAATCAACAAACATAAATAAATAATTATTTAATAAACCAGTTACACAATATATATAGTTTTTTCTTAAATATTTTTTTTAAATACATTTTTACCTATATTTTCTATTTACATATACATATTACTTAATGTTTATTAAATGAAAAACTAATATATAAATTTCATAATGACACACAAAAAATATCTAAAAATTTAAATTTTCCTAAACAAAATATGAATTTTAATATCAACAATTTTAGTAAAATTAATTTGGGTTTTGTTTTTTATTTTTCTATTATTTTAATAAATTTACATCAAAAATGTATCTAATTAATATAACTCAAATATTTACTTTATATAAACAGTACTGTGCTATTTAAAAGCAGTGAAATTTTTTTTAATTAAAAATTCTTGAATTTTACAAGAAACTGCTACAGTTTTTTTAAAGGTTTTTTGTAAAAATAATTTATTGATCTATTTATTGCTTGTTTTGTTACCAGAATTTTCCAGGACTAGGATTTCGTCGTTTCACATAAGTACGTAACCGATGTTTATAAAACTTGGCACACACATTCAATTTACATGACAAGGCAACAAGCTTGGTAACTAGATCAGAATAGCTAAAAGTGCCGGTGGTCGGGGTTTTTAACAACTTGCACCTCCAAATAAATTTAATACTTGTTTGCAATATACATATGTAAAGGATAACTTGTCATTTTATACCAACACGTAGTCAAAGGGTAAAAAAGATAGCAACAGAATGACAAACTTACCACCTTTGGTGAAGGCCATAAAAAAATAAATTTTTTTTAAGACTATTTTGCTAGTGAATAAATGTGAAAACTTTAAGTTATAATTGGTAAATATTTAAAAATAAAAGAAATAATATTGCAATTGTCATATTTCTATTATTTAATGTAAATTTTTATTAATGAATTCTATTTTTAAATAAAATAATAACATTAAAGTTAAAAATTAACTTTAAGCCAAAATAGAATTCATTAATAAAAAGAAATAAAATTGCCTTAAAATAATAATAAAAAAATAGAATAAATTTTGCCAATGTATATGGGCAAGTCCCAGAAACAGTGCACCAACCAACAATTTTTGAAATTAATTTTACTTAATTTTTTTTCAATTAAATAAAAGACTAGATGTATAATCTTATGAATAAAAGAAAAAAAATATTTCAATGATCATTAGTATAAAAATTATTACTTAATCCTACCCTACCACATTCCTACACTACCACATTCTAATTTTAAGCAAATAAAAAAATTAAAATTCTACAATAAAAAAAAATATTAGCATATTAATTTCTGTAGCGCGCGTCAAGATTTAGGTTCTTTCAAAAATTGCATTAAAAACCTTTGCAATTGTTATTGGATTATCGGTGTTAGGTAAATTACAGGGTTGAAAAAAAACACTAAAGGATTACAAAAATATATTCATTAATTTCTACTGGAAGCTCTGTTTAGCATTTTTCCTATGTTCCCATCTAACTTTGTCAACTTTCTAAAAAAAGTGTGTCGTGACGAAGACAATGAAGTTTGAATGACGAAGTAATAAAAATATACATCATCTTTTTTTTAATATTTAGAAATCTAGTAGAGGCACTATTCTGAAAATATCAGGGTTCTTAGACCATATAAATAACTTTTTGTATAAAAGTTATTAAAAAAGTTGGAGACATATTTTTTTTTTTTGAAATAAAAAAAAAATTTTTTCTAATTAAATTTCTTAACTCAAAAATAAAGCAAAAATAATTATTTTAAAATCTTAAACACAACAAAAATTATGACCTTTTAAATGAAGGCTCCACCGCAATATTTTCAATAATTAATAATTAATAATTCCAAGCTACAGGATTGCCACTGTTTATCAAAATTAAAAAAAAATAAAACCATTTTCAATATTTACGTGCATTACTACATACATTCACAAAATTTTATCAAAATCGAAAACCATCTCGTAAAAATAACATGGAATTACTCTACTGGAAAAAATATAGGGTGCGTCACGTAGCGTGCGTCGCAAGGGTTTTGGATCCAATTGAGTTTTTTAGATTTCTTTTTTATTCATCCCTTTTGAAGGATTTACGTTTTTTGTGCTTTTTTATGCAAAATTCGCTAAAAATTGCGAAAACACACTCCAACTTAAAAGTTACTTCCACTTTTTATAGCGTGCGTCACGAAATTTTGTGATCAATTATTTCACAACAAATACCTGCTACAAAATTTTCTTTTATGCCATTCGAAAGTACAAATAAAATACTACTAAACACTACGTAAAAGTTAAAGGTATCTCTTTTGAAAGACCAAAACATTTTTATATTTTAATCTAAAAACGCATAAGAATGTAGCGTTCGTCACGCAGGATTTGCCCAAATGTATATAGTATAGTGATACACAACTTTAATATTGCACTTAACTGTATAGAAATACACATACACACACACACACTCACACACATTATTTTTTAATTTGTTTTTTGTTGCTGCTACTATTGTATTATATGTGTGTATGTATGTTGAATTCAGTTTAGTTTTTGGTTTATTCTTTGCATCATAATTATTATTTTATATGAAAAATACATACATACATACATAAATACATATATGTACATATTTACATAATTATTCATTATAATCATCATTTCGAAAAACTTAAAATTTATTAGTTTGTTAGTCCTGTTAAAACCCTTGGGCTACCATTGTATACATGCATTTGTAAGTATATAGGTATATGTATGTACATATATTTACACACAAATCAATTTAGTATGCAGACACACACACACATACATAAGTGTATAGTACTTATTAATTATTGTACAGAAAATAAGTTAATACATACTTGTACATGCAAAACAATGATAATGGTTATTTAACCACAAGATAAAGGCTGTGACAAAAAACATCTCGACAAATGTTTTCCGATAATTTTTTTATAGATTTAATTTGCAATTAATGCAAACATTTTTAAGAAGTCAGCAGTTTATTTAGTTAATCCATTGATTTTAACAAATTTGCAAGAGATTTTCATACATGTATGTAAGACAAAAAAGTTTTCTGATCAAGAGAAACTTCTGAAAGATTGTGAAAATAAATGTGTTACACTTTTGAATGGCGCACTCTTTAGATGCTTTCCAAACTCGCCTACAGCCCCTAATTACACTATTAATTTTTCGTTGAGTGTACAAAATTACTATACATATGAGTGCATACATAAGTACATATGTACATATGCACAATGCATGTAGCTTCCTTTGTATGTATGCAAGTGCAAGTATGTATGTATGTCTGTCGATCCTTTATTATAATTAAATAAACATTTGTATGTTTGTTTATAAGTATATACACATAAATGAACTAATTATAAATTTATGTTATTTTATACATAATTACGAATATAATACATTTAACTAAACACACACACATGTAATTATACTTTTTATACCCTTCACACACACACATGTGGTGAGGGTATATATAGGTTTGTCATTCCGTTTGTAATTTTTTCAATATTCATTTGCGACCCTATAAAGTATATATATTCAGGATCCTTATATATTGGGTAGTCGATTTAGCCATGTCCGTCTGTCCGTGTGTATGTTGAAATCAAGTTTACGTAGCTCCCATAGGTCACCTAGGGTTGTATGCGGTATTTGAAATGCTTTCGAGGCGACTCCCTCGTTTTTTTTTTAAGTTTTTTTACTCAAAAATTATTATATTTATGTGTAGACATGTCTTTTGGGGAATTTTAAAGAAAAAAAATTTTCGATTTTGAAGTAAACAAAATTTTTTTCGAGACTTAGACAAAAAAAAATTTTTTTGTTTGTTTTTTACACAAAAATTATTATATTTGTGGGTAAGACATGTCAATTGGGAAAAAAAGCAAAAAACAATTTTTTTTTACACAAAGATTATTATATTTGTGTGTTTTGAAAAAAATTTACTAATTTACACACATACATAGATACACGTAGTGAAGGGTATATACGATTCGGTATAACGGAATATAGCGCTCTTACTTGTTTAAGTTTGTAAAGGTAAATTTTAGATTCTATTGAAATTATATTTTCCAACAAATATTTCAAATGAGACAACCTAACCTCAATTGAATTTTGTTTGTGTGTGTGTTTTTTTTATAGAAAATTTATAAATTTTAGGCATTTTATTGTAAATAAATATGTATATAAAATAATACTTATAGTTAAATAGACCTTTAAAACTATTGTTGTTATGTTATGGACATACAATGCACATTCTAAACACATTTATACATACTCACATACATATCGCTCATGTATGTAAGTATATACTAATTATATATTCAATTGTAAAGTTTTGTAAAGTTTAGTCTTAAAACAAATATTGAATGCAAAATGAAATTATTAAATTTAAAAGGTTAATCAAGAAATTGTAAAGAAACTGCATTAAATTTCGTACCATTTTGTCAATTTCTATGCATTACTTTGTAGCTTACCTGGTAAGTGGTGTTGATGGTTTATAACATTATCAGCAAGTATTTTTCAAAAAGTTATTGTTCAATTTATTTTCCATTTTTTAACTTTTACCACTGCTTCGAAATTATTTTAATTTTTTTCAAATTGGTTTCAAAAATTTATTTAATAAAAAAATTATTTTGTTTAGAAATGATAACAAAGTTTTAGATTCTACGGTATCTAAAAATGTCTCATATCTAGACAAAGTTCTAAAATATGTTTTTAACAAGTCTTGTGAGAATAGAAGTGACTTTCGTAAAAAGGCTTTGGCCAGCTAGTATGATTGTGAACCAAATATTTTTAACGATTTTTCTTTTCATGTTATTTATTTGTGGTTAATTTTATATTGCCCCCAATATAAATAAATATAAATATTCATTTTATATTTATTGCAAATTGGTTTGAACTAGACAATATGGAAAAAATCTTTTCTAAAAACAGTTTTATCAAAAATTCTCTTAAAAGAGAAAAAAAAATGTTAAAGAGAGAATTTATTAAAAATTCTCTTTTAAAAGAGAAATCATTCAATATTATGTTTTAAAGAGAGTTTATTGCAAATACTCCTTAAAAATGATTTTTAAGGTTAAAGCATGGATGGAAAATCGAGTTTTTTTAATTATATTGTATTTTATAATAAAATTTACTTCGCTTTTATTTAAATAACAATATAAATGTATCCCCTTGTTTTAAACAAAGAAACATTTATAAAATGATAGTTTTAAACATTTTATTTAAAGAAATCAGAGAACGTACAAATTTATCCTTAAACTTATTTTATTTAATCCTTCAAAATCAACTTTGTTTGCATGTTTGAATTTTGTTACTTAATAAACCAAAAATGGCTAAACGGACTTAAATGAAATTTGGTAAACATATGTATAACTGACATTATATGATTATAATAGAGAATACATAAGATCTCCTTAAAAATGCGGACAGACACAAGACTACTTGTACATCGCATACCCAGTTCAAAAGTGACACAACTCAAAAATTTCATTTTTCGTATTTATATGCTTCAACTATGCATAATATACTTGTTTATATATAAAAAAAAATATATCAGTGTATTTTGTTGTTGTTAACTGTTGTTAAAAATCAGATATGTCTTTCTTTATGTTTCAATTGGTATAAAGTTGCAATTCATAAAAGTGACTTATTTTTAGTTGTGTCAGAAAATAAAATGGTAATAGATCCCTACGCTAAGTGCTAAATAGTTTTAATTCGAATTTAATGGTACAACGTTTTTGTTCTTAACTATTTTAATTTACGTCAAAAACAGTTTATTTCGATTTTTGAAAAATTAAAAATTTTAAGTTGTGTCACATTTGAACTGGGTGTGCGATATGTAATAAATTGTGTGGGTAATAGATTTAAGTGTTAACAGTACTACAGTATGAATAATATTAAAAAAAAATGAATTATGATAAAACGGATTTAGCTCTTTATCACTAAAATATGAAATTGTTATTAATATAAACTATTTTTCAGACATATTTTGCGGGTTTTATCAAAAACTGTTGCCATTACTAATCCCATGTCTCTAAAATTGCTGTTAATGAACGAATGAAAAATTCGCAAATGTTTAATTGGTTACTGTTTTAAATATATATTGTTTTGTGACATACCAATTTAATGCAGAAAATCAAAATCAGACAAATTTAAATCTCTTTTTAACATACGAATGGAATTTTATTTAATTTTCCCCTAAACTTAACATACGAAAAGTCGTATTTTCTAAACTATTTTTATGCACAAGCTAACAATTGCTTAATTCAAAACTTATTGTTGACATGTTCGAAAAAAAAACTACAATAATATCGACTTTCCATCCCAGATATATTTACACGATATTCCACACACGAAAAAAGGTAGAAACGTTGTATGTGT
>NDXZ01053672.1:0-11972 GCA_003055125.1 Paykullia maculata
TTAACACATGTGTGTGTGTGAAGGGTATAAAAAAATGATTGTTAATCTCATGCTTAGTTGAAAATAATTTAAATGTTTTTTTATAGGATATATTGTAATTGTTATAATCAATAATTTAGAATAGGCTATCATGTGGTCACAAAATAGTAAAAATTAACATTTTCGTATTTAAAATATATTGTTTGAACCCAGTTTGACTTTATTATAGCAATCGAATGGGAGTATTATGAATAGGGTTTGATCGTAGTGAACATGCTGCAACAATGTTGTTTCTCTGCGTGATATTATAGCAAAATTCCTTTCTAAATAATGGCTGTCAGTTTAAGCTTAACATTTTTGAAATTTATTACAATCAACCTGCCTATTGTTTGCTCAAGTAATTCAAAATTTTCACTGCTTGATGCTGTGAATTTTTGGTTGAATATCATTTTGTGCGGATAAAGCTCTGCTAAAGAGTGATATATCGTTTATCAACTTCCTTATTTTAATTTCATAAAACCGTTTCTTTTTCATTGTATCCATCAGTGCGATGCAAATTAAATTGACGTTAATTTAATAGACGGGTGCAAATGAAACAGCCCAAAGTAAATTTAAGAAATCCGAAATCTTGGTGTACAGATTATTTCCGGGTTTGGTCCTGTTTAATTCGAGTAAAATATTGTCAGTTTTGTTTCCCTGTAAGTTTTATTTTCATTAATATTTTTTTCTATTTAATTTAAAAATAGTTTTATTTAAGTTCTTTTTGATATTTTGATGTCCTAACTAGGATCCACCTAACGGTCTTTTGCAGTTTATTCTTATTTCTTACTCTTTGTTGGTTAATATTTAACACAAAACAATTCAAAAACTTTCATTTAACCATCTACCAAAGGAATTCTCTGTTCATGCAAGTTTTAAACTGTTTTACCAGCATATTTTGTTTTTACTTAGTTTTATTCTAGTTTTTATTTTTATTCTTTTTCTTTTAGCTTTGTTTCTTTGGGCTCTTTTTTGTCATTCAAATGTGTATGAAAAAGATTCTCTCTGACCGTTTAAATAGTTTATCAAGTAAAAGGAAACTAAATGCAACATTATTTTTATGTTTATATTTTGTTTTATGCCTTTTTGTGGTTGTTGTTAAAAGTATATAAACTACTTTGCATTTTAAGGCCTTTCAGAAAACTTTTGTTACCAAACTATAGTTACAACTAGAGAGTGTTAAGTATTTGGTTGTGAAATGTTCGAAAGAAACAAGTTTGTGTTCTAAAAATATCTAAACAATTCGTTGACAAAAAAAATAATAAAAAATTTGTTTTGTTGTTAAAAGTTTTTGGCAGCAAGTTTAAGATGATCTGAGAAGAAAAAAACTGCTTTAAAAGATTTGGGTTAATTTCTTTCAGAAGTAATAAGCAGTTTTAAATAATATAAAAAAAAATTAGGTAACAACGATTTGCTTTAAAAGTAAGATAAGGTAAAGATTAAAAAAAACAATTTTGTTTTTTAGTCTTAAAGGATTGACCAATCAGTATTATGAAGTGTCTAAAACCATTTTAAAAAATATATCAGAAAACTCGATTTAATAAAGAAAAGCACAGTTCAGGGGCCTAATTCTGTCATTCGATAGCGATCGAGTTTTAACAATTCCAATTGGAATCCAATTGGAACTCCAATACTCCAAGCAAAGAAAACTCGCACGTTCGAGTAAAACTCGATCGCTATCGACTGACGGAATTAGGCCCCAGCGCCTTATTCTGTCATTCGATAGCGATCGAGTTTTAACAATTCCAATTGGAATTCCTATACCTAAAGCAAAGAAAACTCGCACGTTCGAGTAAAACTCGATCGCTATCGCATTCGATGGACGGAATTAGGCCCCAGGTAGTCAACTTTAGAAAAAAAATATTTCAGACAGACCGACGGACCGACACGAAAACTTTCACCTTGTTCTATTTGCAATAATATCAGATCCTATTTGTGCTTTATGTGACTAAAAGAACTATAAAATATTGCCTCCTACTTAAAATGCGTCTCTTTTGATGTCCACTGCTGTTTGAACTCCTTCATTTGCTCTAAATATTTTGAGACGAGTTTCTGTGCGCTTTGCATCCCCTTTGTGCTCATGATTAAAAATGATGGTTTAACATGCCTTAATAAAGTAAATTATTAGCCGTCATGGAGTGTCAAATGTATTGACAAATTATTAAATTTATATTTATAGATATTTTTATATATGTACATGTTCGTTCATATTTTTATGGTTATAAATATTGTGTTTATTTATATTTTAGATAAGGATATTTTTGCAGCCTTCTTTGGCTTTGATTAAATTGTATTTTTTGTTTTTTTTATTTTTATTTTTTGTCTTAGTAATGCGATAGACGTAAAATATATATATACATAATGCATTACATACATATGTGCATACATATATGTAGCTGATGGTATATATTATTTTTTTTTTGTTGTAAATATAAGATTAATTTAACTTATAGTTAAACACTTACAAGCACTATTATTCTTTCGTTCGTCTGCCTTTTGTGTTTATAAAAATATATTTTTGGCGGCTGTTTTTTAGCCCTATAATTTGTCAAGCTAACTGTCTGTCTGTCTGTCTCTCTGTTTGTCTGTTTTATGTCTTTGTCTTGTCTATTAAACGTTTTGGCAATTTGGCACTTATGTTATTAATTTGGCCTGTATCTCTTTTATATCATACTGTTATACATTTCTTACTTTTTTATATGTGTACAAACACTTAAAAAGCCTTTAGTTTAACGAAGAAATTTATACCAATAAAAAAATACTGCCAACTTCTGCTGTTATGACGCCATAATCCACTTATGTCGTTTGCAGCACTTTTAAGCTTTAAATGACCTATCTAGCATAAGAAAATTGTCCTTGGGGTGGTTTTCTTCTAAGTAACACTTGAAGTCATTTTTCTTAAACAAAAACTATTTCGTTTTCCAGAAACAAAACCACATTAGTTAAATGCTATCTTTAGTTTTGGGGCAAAAAGTACAGAACTTTGTCTTAATATACACACACACTTACACACACACATAGAGTTGGCATAATTTCAGTGTCATTTACATTTACATTTTCAGTTTACGTTTTGTGTGTATTTGTAACTTAAATTAATTTTCTTTATTTTTCAACGTTTATTTTGTTAAACATGCTCGTATATGAAATTATACAATTTTTTTTTTTTTGATTATTTACATATACTCTTTTGTTGTCTTGTAGAGGGGAAAATGAAGTGTTAATGTTGTGCTGCAAATGTTAGAAATTTATTATAATTTTTTTCTTGTAGTCATGGTCTTGTTTTGATTATCATACTGCTAATGTGGTTGACACATGTGGCTGCAAATGTTGTAAAACTAAATTTGGCTACATTTTTGTGTGGGCTTGTTTTCTTTTTCCTAAGTTTTTCCTCTTTCTATTTGTTTCTAATAGCTTGAAGGCATAAAGTGGTAAAAGTAGTGTGAAGCCAGTTTTAATCAAGAAATTTTATGTTTAAAAC
The DNA here is from genome assembly GCA_003055125.1 of Paykullia maculata. Classification (NCBI taxonomy): domain Eukaryota; kingdom Metazoa; phylum Arthropoda; class Insecta; order Diptera; family Rhinophoridae; genus Paykullia; species Paykullia maculata. The sequence continues at coordinate 3,497 of NDXZ01053672.1, forward strand.
TAACAACTTGGAAAACTTAAGCCAGTTATTTACTTTAAACATTTTACCGTAACACAGTGTTGCCATATGAATAACAAATTTTAAAATTATTTTATAATACCGTTTCTTAACTTTCACATTCACTTTTTATTTTTGTAATTTCAAAGATTTATACAATTTCACTAGAAACTAATTCTTGTTTACTATGTTTTATAAATGTCTCCATAAAGGCCTTAAGTAATACTAAATGCTCTAGTTTCTTAAATTCAAATCAGAGCTTGTCAATGTAAAATACTAAAAATAAAATATTCAAGATATATTTGATTTAAAATGGCATTACCATGTTAATTTAAATCTGTTAATTATATTGTGAAAAAACAGACTAAACTCAAACCATTTGTTTATTTAAAACAAATGAATAAGAAAACTGAATATCATTCTCATGTACTATATGTATGTACGTTAGTTCAAATTTATTTAAATATAGTTGTTAAGTAAATAATTGATGTGTATGTATGTATGTATGTATGTATGTATGTTTGTATTCCACGTTTGCCTTTGTCTTGTCGGGCTGATGCATATCCAAAGCAGTATTTTGTCTATAACTTGAACTTATTATTTTGCTCTTCTTTTTTTTATTTCTTTTTGCTAATAAACTTTTGCTAATTAAAATGTGCTAAACAATAGTTGTAGAACCCCACGTCTTACAAAAGAGAGCCAGTTCAAAGTATATAGAAATAATTCACCTTATAGATGATGTTGATTACAACAAAAAGACGTGAATAGAAACTGCACTTTTGTTTGCAAAATATCTGTGCCAGTGTAGGTTTGCCTGACGTCAATTCTAATTCAAAATCTTGCTCTATAAATAAGTGTTTATTTTCTCTTCAATTTTTTGTACAACTAAATAATATTATATTTAATTAAGACTTCTTAAGGATAATATATCATGTGGATTTCTTCGCCTACATGTAGAGATTGTTTCCGTTTGTTTCATGTATTATTTTTACGTCTTCTTCTTTTTTTCATTTGAATTTAAGACTGAGTCTTAGTTTTTTATGGTTTTGACTTTGAATTATACATAGATTTTTCATAAGAATTTATATATCTTTGCTATATTTTCAAATAATGTTAAAAATAATAAAAATAAAGAAATAGAGATTTGTTGGGGATTATGCATCAAGTGCTTAAAAATGAAATATTGCCAACAAGTGAAGTTATTGTTGTTTAAACCCCCAAATGGGCTGGCGAAAAAGTCACAAAACACATTAAAATTTAAAGAATTTAAGCAAAATGTTTAAAAACTAAAGTCGTTTGTCTTAGTTTTTTAGCACACAGAGGTTTTAATCGTATCTATCTTTAACTTTTGTCATGTTGTTTAATAATTGTTATTTCAATTACAGTGTTCACCCGATAATCCGGACACCCTATTTCCTGAGCATGCATGAATTGCTGGAGTCTCAGGATTATAAGTGATAATATTATTTTGTTCTTTTACTATATGTCTACTTTTAAACTAACATTTATTATGCAAAGAACCCTGGCTTAATGCGTTTGATTTTACAGCTATATATTTCATTAGTCTTTTGATACTAACAGTAATACATATATATAATACATTTGCATACATATATGCATTTTTACATATTTACATATGTACATTACTATATTATGCGTCACCAAACAAATCAAACTAAAACAAAACAAAATTCTAAAAGCCTGGACAAGTATGTATGTATCATTGTGTATAAAAGTTCCGTTAAAAAATATCAACTGTCCGAATTATAGAGTAAAAAGAGTAAAACTGTCCATTTTGAAAAAGAGTCCGGATTACAGATCTGCCCGAAAAACCGCATGTCAGGATTATCGGGTGAACACTGCACAAGTTTGAACTTTTATATTCTTTTGATTTTTATTTCTTTGAATTAATTTTGTTTACTGTAAGTATTTTTTATGTTTGACATTCCATCATCCAAAATCTTGTTGTATTTTCGACTTTTTAAAACGGGTTTAGGAGATTGTAGGGAGCGGGCCTTATACGACAACTAGTACCAATTATACACAGATCATAGCAAAATGGAGATGTGCTAATATAAAACTTTTTGGGGAAAAAATTTATTTTAGACAGTTGGACGACCACTAAAAGCAGGCTTTTGACAGTAACTAAGGCCAAGCAAGGTTCAGCTTTTACGAAAATCGGTTGGAAGATGTTTTTTTTAATTTAATTTTTTAAATAAATTTTGTCTCCATACAAATATTTCTTATATTAAGGATGTTTACTAATAAAAAAAAATTTTTTGTATCTAGGAGCAGTTATGAATATTAAAGTTCTACTTTTAAAGAATATTTAGATGGTGTTTGCAGAATCATGGCTTGATAATAAACAAAATCAATTTGATTCTTTCGGGGATTTAAGAACTTTTATGTTTAACTTTAACTATTAGGTTTGCATGGGCAGACTGACGGGCAATAATCGTTAATGCAACTTAGAAAATATTTCTAATTGGTTCACTTTTAGCTTCTGGATTGTTGTTAAATTTTCAAACAAAAATGCAATAATTCAAAAATTCTAAAACGGCAAAGCATTAGAAAAGGTGCTTTTTTAAACGCTACATAGACATCGTAGTCAAGGATAATAAATTTAAAAAAAGTCAAAAGTAATCTTAACTTAATACTTCATGGACAACTGAAGAATTTAATGAAGCGTTTTTAATTCTTTACTTCTTGTTTCTTCATACTTTGTTTATTATTTACATCATGAGAACAATACAGTTTGTCATTTTTATAACAACAAGATAATAATTACTTGATGTTTGTGTTTTTACCCTTTTTTCTTTTTTCTAACAACATCTTAACGTCTGTAAACAATCGTATGGTTCATGTTCAACATCAAAATTTACCCCAAACTTTTCAAGTTAAACAAATTTTGTCCCCATTAAACATTTTGGGGTCAGTTATAGCTGTCTCCTAACCACCGACAACAGCAAATTTATCATTTACTTCAAATAAGAATTGTAAATGTTTTAGAAAAGTTCATGGTTTTTTTATTTATCCTTTAAAAGTTTGAAAAAATGTAAAGAAAATGAAAAACAAAAAGAAAATTTTCTTTACTGTCAAATGTTTCAGTGTTTTTAATGTCTCTATTTGTTTTGGTTTTTTCTTATTTCTTATGCTATTTACCAAACAATTTTTAACATGTTCGTAAGCATGGCTTTATTTAATGCAATGTCCGTAAGCTTTTTATAGCACTCGATGTCCCATTTACAACACAGTAATTAGTCAACTTTAAAAAACACTTTTGATATCATAAAAAGAGTTGAACATAACATTCAGAAATGCTGCTGGTAGTGGGAGTGCCTAAAGGAAAATTTATTAATAAGATTTTGCTCTAAGAAAAATAAAAGGGTAATAAATTCTATCCAAAGATAGTATATAAATAGAGTTGATTTTAAAGTGGTTGGTGATTAAAAGTTTGTGGTAAATGGAAAAGGGTTAGGTTTTTAAGGGTTAACAAGATTCTTACTACAAAAGCGTATGATTTATATTGAATTTATAGTAATAAAAACAAACAGGGACTCAATCTGAATAATTAACTAAGTTTTTTAGGACCACAAATTTGTTTTTCGTTATGAAACATATAAATTGCTTAAGGCTGTTTCTTACAAAATAAATTTTTATTACCTTTACATTATCACACTAAATATATAAAAATAATTTATAGAAAAAGTTGCTAAACATTTAACAAATTTTCTTTTAAATTTTATGATTTTGGCAGTTTTTATATTGATTTAATATAATTTACATGATATCAAAAGTGTTTGTTTTTCGTTAAAAGATTTTTGTTATTAAAATTGACAAAATTTTAATTACACGTTATTTACATTATTTTTACATAAAACACCAATTAACATAAATAATTTTTCTAAATGTTCTTATGAAATTTTGTGTTTTTTATTTTATTTGGACTCCTAAAGCTGTATATAACAGAATCCAATTCTCCTTGGTATCATTTTGCAGTATGGATAATATTATGATAGGAAATGTCTCCATGATTAGCGCTTACATCTTCTTTGAATGCATTGCCTTTGATTCCCCTACCTAATGTCCTTTTATAATATTTTGTGCCGTTCACTTCAGTATAATTTTCATTTAGAGTTGCGCCATATGAAGATTATTCAAAAGCATTATTTGCAGCATTATTGGTCTGGTAAAGTACCGCAGATACGATGAAATCAACGCAATGAGGTAGTGGTCGTGGTTAATAACGTATATTTATGTATCCGAAAGTATGTTTGATGCATCATTTATACTATTTCTTAAGGTCAGGCAAAAGTAATGTTTAGATAAGTGGCCGACAGGTTCTGTCTAGGTCACTGATTATCTGAAACAGATAAATCATATTATTTTTTCAAACTTTAAAAATCTTAAGGCATCTCGTACAGCACATATGTATAAAGTTCCCAATTTCGATATTGATTAGCCACAGAAAAACTTCAGTAAACTTTAATACAAATAATTTAATATTTTTTTTGCATAGAAAGATAACGTTTTATATAATTTTTTGAAATAAATTTTAAATTATTTTATAATTTTTTAAGATAAAGATTTTCTAAATAATTATTTTACTTATATTTCTATTATTTAGACCAAGTTAATTTACAAATGTTATTTTATTCTCACAAAATTTTTTTATATAAATAAAAACAAAAGTTTTTAAATACATTTTGTTAAAAAGGATTCCGTTTCTTTTGTTGGTAAAAGTGCCAGAGCATATTAATAATAATAATTCCATTTCACTAGTGCGTATGAATAATATTAATCATAAATGTTAAATTTTTATTACTTTTCTTTAATAACATTAAAAAGCTTAACATTCTTGTTTGTTATTAAAGTTTTTGCTTAAGATTTTCTTTGAATTTCGTTAACATATTTGTATATAATATAAAACATACTTTGGTGGTTTTTATGGTTATCGTTGAACATTTAATGTTAGAGCTCTTCACATAAAAAATCGTAAAGAAACGGGAAGAAATACGCAATAAACCACTGTGGGCTTTAAACAAAATTCTCAAGCAAAAAACTTTTATTAAATGCTTTGGTATATGCCAAATTAAAACAGTTTTATAGGAGCTTCTTCAGATATTGTAATAAAGTTTTAAAAAAAATTAAAATAATAACGACAAGTATTTACAATAAAAAAGTTCATAATAAAATTAACCATAACAGCTTTGTATATACATAAATATATGTTAATAATAATTTACTTTGCACCAATTAATATCAATCATAAGTTCTTTAGTACACAAAAGAGAAATAAAGAAGAATTTGTAAAACCCCATAACAAGTTTAAAAAAAAAACTTTGTTAATAGAAATCTTAATTCTGTTATTCATACTTCCTACACTGACCCACTGTTTTTAATTTTTAACCTATCGGTGTTTTTGGTATTTGTAAAAGTTTTGTTCCCTTTTTATCTCTAGTACAATCACTATCATGGATAAAGTAAATAAAATTAAATATTTATAATTTTTTTACAAAAAACTGCAATAAAAAAAGATTTTTTTTTTGTAAATTGTTTGAAAGGGAGAAGAAGGTATATTAAAAAGGAATAATACACTTTGTATGTATTTATATTACTTTTAAGTTCATTTTTTTTTAAAGTAATATATGTTAAAAAAATATTAGAACAAACTACTTAATATCCCACAAGTGCTATTTACGAAAATAAAAAACTGGGAAAATAAAACAGGATGCGCTTTAAAGGACTATTTATTGCAACATTTATTTCCTTTTCTTATTTATTTTAAATATATTAATTTTACCTTTTATTAAGAATCCAACATGAAAAACTTATGCTGAAAATTAAACATTAAAACTAATTAGTTTGGTGATGTAATCAGCACGTTGAAAATATATTATAGAGAAATACATTGCCTGCATTAAGCTTTGTTATTTTAAAAGGTTTTGTCAAGGGACAAAAGTATAAATTTTATTTTTTATTTATTTATGAAAATTATGAGGGTTTTAGGAATAGAATTCTTGGACTATAACATTTAAATGTATTTTTCACTTATTTAATTAAAACATAAATCATTTTTGTTGTTTGAAATAAAATTGAAGTGCATTGAAATAAGTAAGATGTTGACAACTTTTTAAATTTACAGAAAGACCCATTTTAGTAAGTGTACAAAATATTTATGATAAAGCCGTGTAACTGTCATATGCACACCTGAAAAAAATACAAATAATAAGCGAAAAACTTTCTTATCTTTTTTTTTAATATCGAGGATATGATTTTTTTTAAATAAATAATTTATTTATACATTTTTTTTATACCAACATGGATGGTAAATAAAGGAAAAAATAACAAAATAGTTTTTTTAATGTTTATTTTTTTAAAACTTAAATAGTTTTTTAAAGCAGCCTCTTATTTAATTAATAATATCGTGGCTTACACAAATTTAATTCTTTAAATATTAAACCTTTATTATTAATGTCTATAATCTGTTTTGTTTTTGTGATTATTTTTATGTTTATTTATCTACAAATTTTCGAACGTAATTATTTATTTGTTTGAAATTTTTATTTAACCTAAAAAAAGCTATGGATTTGTTAGTCTTAGTTTATGGCTAATGGATGTTACAAAATGGCTTCAATATTTTGTTTTTATTTTCGTTTTGATTTTTCGCTTGTTAATGACATGTTGTCATGCTTGTATGTTTGATATTAAAGCCGCAAAATAAATATTAAAGCAAATTAACAAAAAAGTAAATAAATTTTTGTTTTCATGTAAAACAACTGTTATATTTTTGTTATAATTAATATTTGCCAATGATTGCTTTTGTTAATAACTTTTTAATCAGGACAAAATATTAATTAATTATTTAAATTATGTCAGATAATGTCATAAAGAAATAAGTTTTTTATGGTTGAAATGTTTTTTTTTCTAAACCAGCCACGGCTTCATCATAAGCACTTTTAATTTCTAGATATGAATATTTATTGCAAACGGCTTTGGCCAAAAATTTATTTTAAAAAAAATATATAACTTCTGTTAGGAATTCCACTACTTTTGTTATTTTTTATTATTTTTTGTTTGTTTTACATTTTCCAAGTAAACTTTTTAATTTTTTCTCATAATTTTTTATCAGGATAAAAAGAACTTCATTATTTGATTTCTTGATGTTATATAGGACATATTTTATTCTAACTTCTTTTCTATTATGTAAACAGCAAAAGTAAATATTATTCGTATAACTTAACCATCCAGTTAATAAAAAGTATACGCTCTAGTAGTTTATATTATTTGGTAAACATTGTGTAACCATTAAATCAATCATTGGGAAACTCTAAAATTTATTAAAAGTATAAATATGCACTATGATATCTATTTCTAGAGCAAGCAACATTGTTAGTGAAAATTTTAAAAAAAATATTAAAAATAAGTTATTTGTACCTCAGCTGTTAGAATAAAATTATTAATAGACATTTGCTTTCTTTATTTTGTATTTGTTCCTTTCTTTACTAGAGAAAAGAACTCCCTTCATTTCACAAGTAATCCTACACTCGCTGTGCTCTTATATTTTGCTTTTAATTGTTTTAATATAATTTATTTATGTTAAACATTTATTTGTTATATATTTCGAACACAAGTTTATGTTCTAGTTAAGGTATATTTGTTTTAGTTTCAGTTTATTTCTAGTTCAAGGAAACTAGATTATGCAGCAAATTAACTTTTCACATAAACCTACATATTGATTTTATCCTTTTTTATTTACCAAAAGGATATTCCTTTCAAAGGATATTCCTTCAAAAGGATATTAATGTTTTTTGTATTATTCTTTTTTAAGATTTTAAATATATTTTTTGAATTTTTATTCCTTTTCAAAATCATTTATGCATAAAAATATTAATAATATGTAAAATAGCATTTTAAGATTTAGTTACATTTACTATGACAATAACTAAAAAATATATATACACATATTGGTACATCCCTATATATATTATAAAAATGAGGTGTAAGTTTGTTTGTTTGTTTGTTTGTTACGGCATCACGACCAAACAGCTGAACCGATCTTTATGAAATTTTGCACAACGGTATTTCTCATCCTGGAAGGAACAAAAGGCTATATTTTTTTTTGAAATTTTGGGTGGGCGTGGCCCCTCCTATACAAAGCTTTTGGTTTTAATCGTATAGCTTGAAAACTAATAAACTTAAAGTCTTCAAACTTTGTGTAGGCTATGCCATTAGCAATGTAAATAATTAGACCTAAAATGCACTTGAAGGAAAAAGTGGGCGTGGCATCGCCCATACAACTCGAACACATTTTTTATTATATCATGAGAACCGTTACAGCTACAGTCTCGAAATTTTGTACGATTACCTCTCATATTATTCTTCCTATTCGAGCCAAAAATTGTGAGTATCGGACAAAGGGGTGTGGCACCACCCATACAATTTCATAAATATTAGAACCGTTAAACTGTTTGTTACC
>NDXZ01053684.1:0-14696 GCA_003055125.1 Paykullia maculata
TACTCTCCCACTCTTTCTTTAAACTAGTAGGAGTAATGGCCCTGCGAAATCCTGTGGCTAGTGTCGAATTCTTTTCAATTTCCTGCACAATCTTCACGAATTGTCATTTATTTGTTAAATTAATTTTTTTCATTTTATTTAAATTAAAAACACAACAAAAGCAATGCAAGACAACACCTAAAATACTGACGACAAAATTAAAGGCAATTAACGGCAATATTGCCTTATAGAATTTCAAAAATATGTCAACAGTTATCGATAGTCGGCAATATTGACTACGGGAATACCGATTTGTAGCAAACTTTCAAAAACGTCGTCGTCTTGTGTTGACGACGCCAAATAGAATAGGGGTAATTATTTTCGGTTTTGGAGAAAATTCATGATTTCTTTGAATTTATTTGGAGTTTTATTAATAACACTTGCTTATATGTATATTGCCCCTTCTTATTAACTACATTTTTGTAAATGGAGTCAATATTATAGTTTCTTTAAATTTTTTTTATGAATTTTTAGAAATTTGTATAGCAAAAGTTATAAAAAATATAAAATAAAGCTAAAATTTTTACTTTTGCACTTTACTTCATCAACTGTTACGTATAAAATATTTATAAGTAATATATCATTGCTATAATTCGACTTTACTTAGAAATTTATTATGTAAAAATTTATGCATTAAACTTAAACTAAATGCTCTAAGTGTTTTAAGCTAAAATTAAAAAACAAAAACAAATTTAACTTAAAAGTATTGCATCTTATGCAGCATTTCTTTTATATAAATGTACAAAAATAAATTTGATTAAATGACATTAAATTATATGATATTTTGTTGACTCTTTTAATAAATAAACTAAAAAAGGACATATAAAAAGGTTATGGACATTCGAAAATATTAACACGCACATTTATGTTATTATGTATGTATGTATAAAAATCCAGACACTTGAATAAGCTTACATTGTAGTTCATACACACACCCGCACACATGTTCCATAGAGCTGTGGGTTAAATTAAATTGTTAAAGAAGAAAAAATATTAGTTAATATATATAAATCACATTTAGTCAATATATAAAAACCGTCTGTTATGTTTTCATTTAAGACAATATATGAGGGAGTTTCATAAGAGAATGTTGTTCTACTATAAAAATATCAAGGCACTCAATTCTGTATTTGTGAGTAAAGAAATTTTTCCAGTTGTAAAGCATTTGATAATGCTTTCATATAGTAATCGAAAACAACTGGACTTTATATCGGAATGTCGTTAATTTTTTATGAGTTTAAGCTACACATATTTTATTTTGCCTTGTTTTAAATAGGTTTTAATATTTCTTTCGCATCAATATAAAATGCCCACTAATAAACCAATAAATTTTTGGTCTGCACACATACAAATACATATTGAAATTCTTAAATATTTAGTATTTAAGCCAACAAAAGCATAAACAATTTAAGGACATTAATCAGATTGTGCGGTATGAAAAGTATATTTATTACCCTAGGAGTGATAGTTGAATTTTTGTATTAAACACACACACTCACACACACACAAATAAACATCTCACAGACATGCATAAGAGAATGTGTTAGGAATGTTAAAGTGTATATACAAGTGGCAATATATTTACTGTTTATACGATAAGTCTGAATATGTGTAACATGTGTATGTGTTAAGAGATTTGTCATAATTTACGTTTCATTAAATATTTATATGAAAACCTACTTATAATGTCAATTGCCATAAATCAAAGTAAATTAAATCTATAGTACACAATATACATACATATAGATCTAAACACTATATTTAATAAGTATTTGTGTATGTGTGTAAAGTTGTGGGTTGTAAAAGTTTTGTGGCTTGAAAACCACAAAATACAAAAGACATAAAACAAATACTTGTATACATGAGTATAACACACTTCAAGTGTAACATTTACACCCAAACATACTTAATACTCAGTACTGTAATGCACAAGTAAATTCATTGATTTGCGTTTAGAAAACACATGTTTCAATATATTCGACAATGCTTTGTGTTGTTATCCTTGTTAAAATTTTACAGAATTTGGTAGATTTGTTTTAGTTTGGTAGGACTGTAGGCTAAATAAAAGTCTGTTGGGTTTTTATAAAAGAAGTAAAAATATAAAAACTACCAGACTTGGATGCTACCAATTACATTTTGTAATTACTTACGGGTCCAATTACCGATTACGTGTAATAAGTAATTGGCAATCAGCCTTACAAGTTTATGGTGTAGTAAAACAAAGACTTTTATCCTAAATGTATGTTTTGACATATTAGTGGGGTAAGATTGTGTTTTCCAGTTGCAACATTAAATTGTGTGACGCTTTAATATAAAAAACTCTTGTAAACCAACTTAAAAACTCTTAACAGAGTGAGTATAAGAAATGATTCATGACGGAAAAATGAATGTGTGTTGATTGTGAAAAATCGTAATTATAACCGGTTATATATAGGTTTTTGGGATCCAGCACAATTTTTTCAATGCCGTTCCTTATATAACTGCGTTTTGGTAAAAAGATAATATTCTAATTTACATTTATTTACCAGCTTTAATTTTAAAAATTTAATTTTTATTTAAAATACACTGATTACATGCATACATTTAAATCAGGTTCCATTCATGTGCTACATTCCTTAACACAGTTTAATATATCATCTCTTATTTAGTATTCGTACGTTTTGGATTTTTGTTGTGTCGTAATGTTCTCCATTAAGAAAAACATACACTATTTGAAGTATATTTTCAGCTGCTTAATATTTTAAAAGTATTTGTTTAGGGTTTTTGCAACCTTTTCTCAGTAAGTGGGCATATATGTTTATATATAAAGACATACTTTAATTTTTTTTCAAAAACATCCAAATTTTCCTTAAACTCTTAGTTAATTGGTAGACATCGGCATTTGCTTTAGTATAGTTTTAATGGACATGTTTTGTTTCATTTTGTACTTGTATTGTGGGATTGCTGGATTTGCTATCAGTGACATATTACCGCCAGTAATGTTAAAAGAGTTAAACAATTTGTATATCATTGTCGTTGGCAATACGGCTTACGGACATAAATTTGATTGATGTTATATTGTATCAAAAAATTTTACCAGTTAACCCTTATATATAAGGGTTATTTAAATAGTTTAAAAACTTTTTAGCAAATATTCTTGAGGAAAATTTTTTTGTTTAAAAATCACAGGCAAATTTTAAAATTTCCATAAATATTTCATAATTTTTTTTAATCGTAAAACATAACATAAAACAAAAAAGAAAGCAATGTTTTTTTTAACTTTTTATGTTAAATTTAAACGGGCAGCATCCACACAATGGTCTAAAATACAATCTTATTGACTACGATGAAATTTTTTTAAATTTTCTGATTTTTAAATTTATTGTAGCAGATGATAATAATAACAACAATTAGTTCTTAAATACGAAATTTTAATTTTTTTTAAACACAAATAATTTTTAGTTCAAAAAGTGATTTTTTGACCAATGTGCATTTTAGCTTGACTTTTATTTAAAGTATTTATTTATATTTTGGCAATATTTTATATACAAAATAATAATGTACAATGGTTTGTTAAACATGATAGCACTTGCATAAATATAGCAGCTTATAAAAAACTTTCTTTTCAATTTATGAAAAAAATAAATAAATAATAATAACAACAGCTTTATCTTAGATATGAACTTTTAAGAATTTTCGTAACAAAAAAAAATTGTAAAATGTGTATAAAAGAAAAGGAAAAAAATTATATTAAACTAAATATAAAAACGTATTTATTTCACAAAGCAAAACAATACTAATATATATACATACATACATATGCATAGAACAGCATAATATTCAAAAACTTTTAAACATTTTTAAAAGGGTTTCTATAGCTATAACATTTTTTTGAACAAGTCTAGACTAAAAAAAAAAAATAAATGCTTATAAATACATATTTGTGGCAAACAAATACAAGCAAGTTTTACCCAAAACAATAAGGGTTACATAAATATATTAATACTTGATTGCAAGCAAAAACCGCAACAATAATTGTTAAGTATATGTGTGTTATGTTTGTTTAAGTGTTTGTTGTTTTACTCAGCTTCAGGCTAAATATTAAAAAGACATCATCTATATAAAATTTCTATAAACTAGGCATTTTTGTATATTTAAAATTTTGAATATATGAAGGACATCAGCTTTTTTCCAACAATATAAAAAAAAATTATTAAAAATTACTTATACGTTAAAAAGTAGAGAATTTTATTCACTTAATGCAATATTAAAGTTTTGATAACAATTAAAAATCCAATACTATAATTATAAGATTTATTGTATCTTGTTGTGTTGGAAATCGAAATAAATAAATTAATAAATACAATATAAACTATTTTATATGAAGCTCTTCTAATATTTAAAAAATATATGTTTAAAAACTTATGATTCTTCAACATTAAATAAATCTAACATGCATTTAGAACTTTATATTTTTTTCGTGAATAATGTTTTATTATACCAACACATATTCTTCTTTTACATTCTTCTATTAAGTAGTGCACTCAACCTATTTCATATAGAAATAAATTTAGTTTTTTTTAGCAAAAAATACAGCAAATTCCATATCTGAAAGCAATAACAGCTCTTCTTACAATCGAAACTGGTTTTGATTGAATCAATATTTTTTACTTTTATGCAAAAATAATACACCTTCATCTCAACGCAATATATAACAAGTTAGAAAGCTATAAAAAGTCAAGACCGACAATTTACATTATACTTTAAATCACAATAATAAAAAAAAAGTTTTGCTAAATTTTTATTGCAATTCTAACACCTATTTTTTTAATGTATTTTTAAAAGGTTTTTTTGTTTGTGATTTTTTGGGAATTGGCTTTTTTTGGGAACTAAGATTAATTAAGAACTGATCGTTTTCTAAAAATAAGGGAGATGGTATTGTTTTAACATAGAATTAATTTGTGGTAAATTCTTATTTCGATTCTTTTATTTAAATGATTTTATAAGCGCAGAACACCCAATCTAAATTTATGTAAACATAAACATAATTGTTAAAACGCTATCTTAAATATATGAAATCAATAACTGCAGACCATAATAAAAGTTACTTAACAATATTACCAACGAATTACATTTAAACATAAGTACTTTTAAGGCTGCTTTTATAAAAAGAAGGAACAACAATTAATCACATATTTTCCCTCAATTTGAATATAAAATATCTACAAATAAACAATCTAAAATGCCAATAAAAAGTGTGAAAATAATAATGACTGCTTGTACATACATACAAACATTTAAATTTTATACACACTCTAACGCTATTGTGTACCAATTGCCTGTTAAAAAGTTTATGAGGGCAGTTAAAAGAACATGCAAAAAAAGCAACAACAACTACAAATAAAAAAAAAACAATGGCAAACAACAACACCGACACAACTCCACTAAAAAGAGGAAATCAGCTTTAACATTAATAAATATTTTTTTACAATGTTTTACTTTTTATTTCTATTTACTGTTGTTGTTATTGTAGTTTTTTACAAAGCTGAAATTGTGTTGTATTGTTGTTGGGCAAGTATTTTTTGAACGATGTTTGCAAACATGCACAATAAAAAAAACATATACATACAATATAATATTCATTTACACTCATCACAAAATACACACAGGAAAGCTATTTACACACACACACACACACACAGAAACTTATACTCTACAATTTAAAATAAAACTTTGTAAGCTGAAAAATTTACATAGTAGAAAAATGTAAAAAAATAAAATAAAAATTATAGAATACATTCCATTTGTCTATATGTATTATATGTCCGTACATCTGTAAGTACATGTGTATATGCATTGATGAGTGTATATGCATGGATGTATTGGTTGGCATAAAGGATATTTATTATTGTTTTTGTTTTAACAGAAAAATAGCTTACAAAATGCGTAAACACTTTATTGTTGTTGCTTTATTTTCACTGTGTTTGCAAGTGTGGAAGTGAGAGAATATTTGTAGCATAAAAAAATAAGAAATAAATATATGCAAACATACAAACGTACATATGGATCTATGTATGTATACGCATAGTCATTGTTAAAATAATAAAAAAAATAACACACACACATACACAAATAAAGATAAATAAATATGTTGAAAAAAATCTGTGAGCAAAAAAAACATGCATATAGAAATTTTTAATAGTTGACGGGAAAGTCGTTTAGAAAACACATTTTACAAAATTTAAAATAATTTTGCAATAACTATGGAACAATTAAAATAGAAATTTAAACGAAATGTTTTTATATCCTAAAACACAATGAGGCCCTTAACCACATTTGAATGCGTATTTCGATCGGCTTAAAATCAATCTTGGCGTAGTTCCGATCGTCCGTGCCTCTATTTTTCCATCAAAACATAGTTTTTAAATATAGTTCACAAATTTAAAAATATTTGAATGATATTTAGAGTACGTTTGGGCCCATTGATTGTGGTACAAATGTCTACCCTAAATAAGACAGGTTCACATAATTTGTTTTAAACTAAATTTTGACAGAAATAAGCTTAATTTAGCACAAGTAGTTTTATATACTAACTACATACATATCGCACACCCAGTTCAAAAGTGACACAACTCAAAATTTTCATTTTTCGCTTTTATATGCTTAAACTATCAGTGTATTTTTTTGTTGTTAACTGTTGCTAAAAAACAGTCATGTCTTTCTTTATGTTTCAATTGGTTCAAACTTGCAATTCATAAAAGTGACTTATTTTTACTTGTGTCAGAAAATATAATGGTAATAGATCCCTACGCTAAGTACTAAATAGTTTTAACTCGAATTCAATGGCCCAACGTTTTTGTTTTTAACTATTTTTATTTACATTAAAAACAGTTTATTTCGATATCTGAAAAATTAAAAATTTTGAGTTGTGTCACTTTTGAACTGGGTGTGCGATATATTAAATGTACTATATTGTAATGTATGGTTCTTATTTCCTATGCAAATAACAAGATCAAAATAAAATGTGGAAAATATCTAATAGTGAATTTTGTTATTTCTACAGTTTTATTCGCTTTTTGAATTTGAAAGCACTTTGGAGATTGCTGCCGCAACAACTTCATAGTCACGCTAACGCACATAAATATTTACAAATATACTGGCGTGTGTTCTCTTCCTTTAATAAATAAAAGCGTTTGTGAGTCTATTTGAAGACAATTACATTGTTTGCATGTGTATTTAACGGCAAAGAAGTTTATTTCGTATATACATACATACATACATACCCAGCAAAAACTTGCATTGCTTTGTAATGAGTTAAAATGATAAAAATACGGTAGTTGCACTACTTGCCTTTGGAAATTTAATCCATTACTTTAACACGGCGATGTCGTTGGAGGCAAGTACTTACCCCGCTCGCCTTCAAAAAGGGACTTAAATAAGTCATTACCACCCTTGCTTACAAATAGGGATTTTGTGAAGTCATTACTTTAATGTCGTTACGTAACTACTTACAAATAATGCATAGAGAAGCCTTTTAGATTACAAAACTAGGAATTGAATAAGTCATTACTTTTAAAATATTGTATAGTTACTTGCTTTAAATAAGTAAAATATTCAATTGAGGCTTATTACTACTGTACGTAACGTTTTACAAAAACCCTTTGAAAAAACCCTTAGAGTCAATTTAAAAAACATTATGAAAATCATAAACTAATGTCGGAAATATAACTACTTATAGCCTTAGTATTTTTAACCGAATGAGAGTTATAATAACAAATTTCAGTGACTCCTAACAAATTTTTAAAACAAAGTGTATGTAGCTTTTATTTCCTATAAGATATCTGATAAATAAGTTATTACGTTTGAAATTATAATCTTGTCATTAGAAAACGATTTCTTTGTAATGCAGATAGTATGTAATAGTCATTGAAAAGTATGTTATTGAGTAAGAGCGAATTATTATCCAGTTTTTGCTGGGTATGTATTTCATTTAAGCTCATCGAGTACTTTTTTGTTCTTAATTTAAATATTTTGTTTTTGTTGTCATTGCTTGCATATAAAAATGAAAATAAAGTTCTCAATTTTTAAGCTGTTGATTATTTTTAATAATATACAGAAACAATAAATAAAACTGATGTCAAATATTATTTAAATACACACAAATAAATAAATATTTTTAAACAGAAATGATTTTTTCAGTTCTTTTCATAAATATTGTAGAAATAAATATTTATTATTGTCATTGCTAAATCATGTTTGATGTTTGGCAATGTTACACAAATAAATTCATATTTAAAATTGATAAATTAAATTTCATTTACATACGTTTCAAATGTTAATAATTTCGGGTTTATTGTAATGTTAGTTTTAACAACCGAAATAAGTTTAAGGCAAATCAAAGATTTGACTCGACTGTGTCATATTTTAAATGCCATCAAATAAGGTGTCGAAGTTAGGTTTGCTTAAATGTATTATTTTAAGGATGATTTTTTCTTACTGTAAAATCTTTAGCCCTTTTTTTCACATAAAAAAATCTGCTTCCTTCAAAATGTAAAACACCACAAAAAACTCTTTTTACTATAAAATACGATTGAGGTGGTTTAAATTGGGTAATATTCCTAAAATTCAATTTAATACGATTAATGTTTCTGCACGCAGTTGGCAAAACTACTAGCAGTTGGTAAGAATAGCTGAAAAGTATTACTTTTTTACAGAAATGCTTTGACTTTCGATCCGCAAACTTATAGTTTCAGTTACAGAGTACAATTCGAAGAGATTAATACTTCGCCTCATAGTTGGTTTGTGTTAAAATGCGTACATTGTTAAAGTATATCCACTATTTTTTGTAATTTATATTCAGTTTAATATTGCTTTTTGGTTTCATATAAGTAAAATCAAATTTTACTTATATTCATCATATTGAATTGCTTAGTTTTTTTTCCAGTGTAAAAGTTCTTAAAAAAAATAACCTATGAACTGTAGCAATACTCTCTATCCACTATTTACTTGATGACACTTTTGTTTGGGGCAGACGAAAACGTTGTTGATGCTAAAGTTGATGCCGTCGACGATGTGTCCGCCAGAAAGGCGCCGAAAGTTTGTACAAGTTAAGTCGATAGATCTAAGTAAAACCACGTCATCAAGTTAATGCAACCTTATGTTTGTGAACGAAATTCATTTTTTTACTACAATTCTATCAGTTATGTGCTTTCCTTTAACCAGCCTCCACCAAACTCACAGCACAAAGACAACAACTACATAAAGTTCGTTTCGCTTTGTGTCTCTATATAAATTATTTGTGTATGCATGTGTGTGTCTGTGTTTTAAGAGTAGAACAAGAGATGCATTCGTTGAAATAAAATAATTTTGTGGGTGTTTATTTTTACGAGTATATGCAGTCATTTGAACAACTCTTATTTGTAGAATTTTTTTTAACCATCCTATTTTCGCTGTTGTCTTGTCGACAATATCGATAGATTTTACTGGATATTGAATAAATGTTTTAATAGTTTTTATTTCTGTTGAACGTTGTTTGTTGAGGAAGTTATAGCCATAGCAAATATATAAAGGAAAAATTGAAAGAATCAATAAAACTTATTGGAAAAATTAAATAAATGAAAATTACTAGCCGTTGAGTTTAATCCTTTAAAAACGAATGAAAAATAAATTAAAAAATTTATTTCTTTATTTGACTTTAAATAATAATATCAACTTTTTTAAATGCTTAAATTATTTTATTAACACAAACACATTAAATCTCCTTATTGAAACATAAAAGTCTAGTCGTTCTTGTTTTATACTCAAACAAGCCAGCTGACAAGTGAACATAAATTTTCATTTCCGCTGTAATAAATTGTGCCTCCGTTGTTTTTCATATCACAAAAAATAAAAAGACTCCAGAATATGTCTATTTATTTAAAAAATAATTACATGAAAATAAATAAGCTCACAAAGAACATCCTTTCAAATGAAAATGAAGAAAAACCTTTATTCTAGATACAAAACCGTTTGCGAACAATATACTTGTACGTAATATGTCAGAATATATGTATGTATGTACGTACATATATTTACTATAGTAACATTATAAAACAAACGACTTGTATAAATAAATGAGTGAATAGAAAAACAGAAAAAAAATAAGTGAAAAAGAATTTAAGACAACAAAATGACGCCACAAATACGCAACACTTAAATCAAAATCAATGACGTGTTTGTATATAAAACTTGGCAAGAGATTAACGTTGCACACATACACACTCACATAATAGAGATTTAACAAATTCTAATACAAATACTTACACAAGCAAATAAATACAATACGAAATGTAGTCATTACACAGATACATGCATACTATATTCACATACATAATGGTTTTGTTGTTGGTAAATAGTTTTCTTAAAATTTAGCTGAGATTCTTTTATTTCAAAGACTTAAGCCAAAAATTGTTGTTATTTACTTGTGTGTATTTAGAGAGGAAAAAAATTTAACTGATAATAAATTATAGAATGTTTTTGTTTATTTAAATTTATAAAGTACTCAACAGAAAAAAAACTACCAATAAATTTAAATTTATTATACGGGTTTATAAATCAATAAACACATCTTAAGTGTGAAACATGGAAGATACTTTCAAATATTATTTTGGCAAATAAGCAAATAGAGGTCACTGCACTTGTGTGATACTAATTTGGAAAAATGAACTTATTAGCAACGATAGGAACGTTATGAGATAAATTTTAAATTCTTTAAACAGGTGTACGCTTTAGATCATCCTGTCTATGAAAAATGTACATAAAATGTATTTTAAAGAACGAAATCATTATAGAGGAGTGGCAAATACAAAAAATACTAAAAACTAAATAATAATACAAAATGTAATTTTGTAAATTTTTAATTAATATGTTTATATGTTGGAAATCACTAAAATAGGTAAACATTTGTTTAACTTTTAAGTTAAGAAAAAAGTAAATGTCTTCAAACTCTTTAAAACATTTGAAAAACAGATATAACAATGTTTTTTTTGGTAACAATAATTGACAAACATATTAAAAATATTAAAAACTCTATTGGGGTTTAGGTTAAAAAAAGACATAAATTTACATCACATAAGCAAGTGTTAATGATATTAAAAGGATTTGGTATTTAGACTTTGTCAATAAAATATATCAAACATTTTTTCACTTTTAGCAAAAGTTTTGGTCAAAAAAGCCTGTTAAAGTTATCATCAACAAACTAACATTTAATAATATTTGCCTTAAGCAAAAATAAATCATGTCTATAAATAAATATAAAATTTCAAACTAAAGGTTATAAAAAAAATTGTCAAATCTACAATGGTACAACTATTTCTGAAAGTTTGTTTAACTTGTGCAACAAGGGAGAATTATATGGTGTCCCTTTTTTTTAAACTGCGATATAAAGAAATAAATAGAAATTTCTTTAGAAATGTTGAACAGTTTTTGGGGTATTAAATTTCAAATCATCCCTTTCTCGACTTCATTTCACCCACTCCAAGGCCAAGTTTAACAAAAATTGCATTAAATTCATGTATTTTCATTACAACTGTGACAGTTGAAAATTTTATGTTTTGTTTTATAATGACGACGACGACGATGCAGTTAATGACAAAAACAATAATGATGATAAAGATGGTAAAGATGAAATAGCCTGGTCATAAAAATATACAAAATTCAAAAAAAAAAACTATTTCAACTTAATTACTTGTCTTGTTTTTAATGGTAGTTCTCTATAGATACGACAAAATTGTATACCGGAAACGGAAAAACATTTTAGCATGACTATGTCAATAAAAAGCCAATGATGAGATGATGACTCCACGATGATGTCACTTTTGCAACTTAACTTTGTATGCGCAAATATTATTGCAAATGATTTACATTCATGCCCTTTAACTATTTAGTGCTACTTAACAAATGACTGACTTACTTTTGGGGGATTCGCTTGCTACGCTTCACTGTTTGATATTTCGTATCAATAGACATTTGAAAACGAGGGTGTTTTTATCCCTTATTCAGACTGTTGTTGGTGTCAGATTGTAAATGTCTTATTTAAAAAATGAATAGCATTCAATTTTATTTTTTCAAACTCAGCAAAAGGGAGCACATTAATGCTTCATGGGGGAGAGATTTAATAATTTAAAATATTTTTGATTTTTTAATAAATATCACTGGCGCTTCTATGGATTGTGAAGTTTTTTGTTTGCTTTAGTAAAAGTAAAAACAAAATGCACATACTTTATTATAAACTTTTTAATTAATATTAAATATGAAATAATGCTTAAAAACGATTATTTAAACTGAAATGAAAGGGATACATTTTGTTTATTTTTAAGAAATATCAAATCTTAGCTGCAATATTTTGATTCATATTGACATATCAAGCTATACAATTGTAAAATTCGTTTATATGAGTATATATGAAAAAGAAAACAATTTATATAAAGTTTTTACCTTAAAGAATGTGCTAAATAAATGATACTTGATACTTTTTTCAATCCTATAATTTGTCAAATTACATGGTCTTGCTGATAGTATAAGCAAGATTTTTTTTTCAATTTAAATACCCTACTTTAGGTAAATATAAATAGTTTTTATCCTGAGAGTAATAAGAACTTTACTGAATTTTATTATATGATTTGTTTTGAGAATATCACATTTTTGGTTTCTTTAAGAGAAAAAATATAAATAAATTTTTGGTAAAAGATTGTATCAACGACTGTTTTTAAAATTTATTTTCTTATTTAAATGCACTAGCGGTTCAAAAATTCGTCTTAAGCGAGATTATTTTTTTTGGAGTTGTTTATATTTTCTCTTAAAATACACATTGCAACTCGTACGAAATTGGATACAATAAAGTAGATTTTGTTTAAGGATAATTCTGCCTTTATTTTTGTTTTGGTGAAAATTGTATATCCCTGTTAAAATATGCATAATTTGAAGTATAAGCTCGTGCAGGCATGAACACACATGAATGTTGCAAAAGCGTCACAGCCACATGCAACAACGGCTTACAAGTACTTGTACATCAGTCAGTTCACAAAAAGTGATGCGAAGAAAAGGGAAACGGAAATTTGTAAATGTGTGTTTGTATGTATATGCGATGGGTATAACTGAATATTTCGTGAGTGTTTGACTTTTTTCATTTCGTTTTATTAAACAGTATATGAAGAAAATTATTTATGCAGCTGGAAAAAAAGAGGAGAAAATGATAAACAAATTCCTTTCAATACCTTTAGCTTAAAGTGAGCAACACTTCGTTTTATATTCCCGCATTAAAAGGCACACAAAGTCAGATCTTGTTTCAAAGAACGATTTATTTTTAGATTTCAAAACTAAATTTTTAATATCCTTTAAAACTCTTTTAATAGTCCAATTAAATTAGAAGTTAAAATTTCTTTTAAAGTTTCATTAATTATTGTTTTTGAGGGACAAATCACGACATTAAATACTCCCTCTACATTATAATAATCTTTACTTTCATATTAAGAACGTTCAAGGGCAGTTAAGCTGAATTCAACCATTGTGTCTGAGCAAAAATTTTGTTAAGATATTTTTTTTTTCTTATATTGAGTTTCAAAAAGAGAGACGTCAAACAAAATATAAATAAAAATTTATTCCAACAAAATGTTTGTTCAGTTACAATGAGTGAATTCAGCTTTAAACATAAACTAATTCTTTTAAAAAATTTTAAATTTACGTATTTAAAAATTTTAAAACTTGGTGTATGTATAAAATAGTACATACTATATGTACCTATACCGTCGTATAGTTTATAGGTACATATAGTATGTACTATTTTATACATACACCAAGTTTTAAAATTTTTATACCTGTAGTTTGAAATACCTGTAGTTTGAAATTTTTTTTGAGCTAAAATTTTAATCAATAAAAACCACTTACTTTATGTTTTAAAAGCATATTCAAGGTTCATTTAGTTTTATAAAATAGACTCTATTATGCCTGTCGTGTTATGACATCAAACATTCCTTGTTTGCAACACGAAGAGCATTATAATCCAACAGGGATTGTTTTGTAGATTTTTTTTTGCTTATACATCATGGGAGACCCTTAAAAGAAGAATATTTTCAAAATGTATTTTAAGCACTTTAAGTTTTTCTATAAAAAAACTTATATAGAGAACTGTGATCGAAAAAGTTTTAAGAAACAAATAATAAAAGATTTTGTGTATAAATTTACTCAAATGATAATAATGTGAAAATTAATAAAAATTGTCTCCAAATGAAAAATGTTTAGAATTTTGTTTCTATAGTGAATTCAAACAATATTATAACTTAAAATGTGTAAATCGAGACGTTTCTAAAAATATATTCCAAAATCAAAAAAAAAAAAAAAAGAACAAAACTATATATTGTGTGAAAAAAATTTTAATTAAAATGACAATTTATTTATTTTAATGTATATAAATAGAGAGTCTATCAAAATTCTTTGCAAAAAAAAAAGTTTTTTTATTCTAAATATTTTTAATGGAACATCCTAAGTTAGGTTTCAAATAGATACAAATGTAAATCTATGCTTCATTACATTTTACTTGGTTTGGCGTAACTTCGCCATCTTCATGCCGCCATATAAAAAACGAAGAAAATGCAGTATCTTATAATTAGGGTTTTTTCCCGGGAATTCCCGAGGCGGGAATT
>NDXZ01053742.1:0-12384 GCA_003055125.1 Paykullia maculata
GAATAAAATTATTTAATTTAAAAAAGTACAGTTTGCCACAGTAAATAATTTTTGTTCAACTTGGATTAATATCCCTTACTCCATATTTCTGGATTTATAAATGCAAAAAATATCATAAAAATTACAAAGAACCTTTTCTCCATCTAATATGGTTTCATATCTCAATCTGGGTCAGCAGTTCCTAAAATCATATTTTTTGATACGTAAAGTAAACAAATTTTAAAAGTACCATAAAAGCTGATTGAGTAAATGTCAACCCTAATAAGGAGCGATAGGCCCTAATTTCGCGTTTCTAGACTCATAAACCTAAAAAATGTAAAAAAAGTACCCTAAAAGTTGAAAAAGTACTAATTGGCCCCCCGTTTACCCGAATATTCCACTTTCTCTTACCCATTACTAATGTTGTTAATATTTTATTATGTCATACTATTTTTTTTTCTAAAGGAATCCGTGTTTCAATATTTACCCAAATCGGCCTAGTAATTTACTATTAAACGAATTTTCCCGGTTTTTCCCCTTTTTGGTACTTTTTAAGTCCCAATTCGGGTGTCTAAATTTTTTCCCCAAATTGTTATCTAAATAGTAGTAGAAGCTTAAGTGAAGCTTTCCATGAATTCTTCAAATATAAGGTACAAACATATTTTCTCTATTTTTTTTTTTTAAATAAGATTTAGTTTGTTGAAAGTTTTAATTGACACATCTACTAATATTGGGAAAATATTAATTAAATATCCCTAAATTAATGTTGTATAAAATAAATACTATTTATACGATAAAGTAAAAAATGTACTACTAAAAATTTTATTTGCACGAAGTAATTTACCACTGGTGGATTAATTAAAATAAAATGTTGCTGCAAGAAACTTAATCAGTGGCCCTCATTACATTTAATAAATTCATGCCAGTAAAACTTGGCACTGTAGCAAAACAAAGTTTCCTATATACTCCTAATTAAACTCTTAACAGAATTAATAGATTTAAAAAAATGTAGTGACACCAAACTTTTTATTAAAATATATCCTTATAAGAATAATATTGTTTTAAAAGGGTTGATTAATAGCTCAGAAAACTTAGTTTTCCATTAGTTTTAATTATTAAAGGAAAAACTTTAAGCAGAAACCAGCAACTAATCTCACCATAGTTTGAGTTGAGTTAAAACTTTTGGACAACAAATCGAAGAAGAAATTGGCAAAAGCCATGACCATGAAATAATTTAAAAAATGCTTAATAAGTTTGTGCTCATTTTTATTGTTGTTTTATATTTATTTAAATTCAATGTATGTATGTGTCTATGTATATCGTATATATACATACACACATACCACTACTATCTCAGTATGTAAATTTGTAAAATATTTAAAACTTTTATTGGCACATCATATATTTTTTAGTTGTTGTTTTTTTCTTTCTCTCAAACTAAAGTTAATGATGTTGTTGTTGCTTTTTATATACATATGTATATATATGCAGGATATAAACGTAATTAAAAAGTCAAAACCAAACCACGATTCATTTAATAAAGAACAAAAGTTGTCTCGTGCATATTGTTGGCTCTGTTGTTGTACTCAAAGGATGGTTACTTGTAAAAGCCATCCATAATGCACACAGAGGTCATGAAGTCATGCAATTAATTCCAGTTGTTGGTCTCTACTTTGCCTTTAATTTTTTATCCTTTTATTATGTTTCCAGTAATGTTGTTTTTTTTTAATGTGACCGATTGAGGCAATAAAATTATTTTAAGTTGGTTTTACTTTGCTCATATTTAATTAGCAAAATATGCTGAAGTTTTTTTTAACTTTTATGTTTTTTTTTTCGGGAAAAGAAATTTTTCATACAAATAATAATTGTGTCATGACAAATTTACTAAATGCCAATTGTATTGCCTTGATAGAAAAGTAAATTAAAAAATTTTGGTTGCGATAATTCCTTTTAACTAAAGGCACTGAATCTTTCAATCGGCAAAAATCATACATAAATTGATACAAAAAATGTCTTGAAAATTTTTGAATATCCTGAAAACTAGCACTTGATTCTATCTAAGTGGAGCTTAGAACTCAGCAAAAACTTTACTTTTCACGTAAGTAAGAAAGTAATATTGGAGATATACATAAACTAGTTTATTTTTTACTGAATAACTTGTTATTTTTGTATGCATAAAAAACATGATAACATATTATTTTTAATTTTTATTGTGATTGCAACTGGCCTGAGCTTAAAAGAACAACATTTTCTAACGTTCAAAAAAAATTGGTCACATTTTTACATCTAATATTTTCTTATTCCTGTAGAAAACAATTTATCGTGGATTAAAAGTAAAACAATTGCAATTGCAAAAAAAGAAAAATAGAAAATAATACAATAAAATTGTTTAAGAAGTAGGAGCAACGAGGTTATAAACCATAAACATTACACTCCAGCTAGTGGCTACACACACAAAACAACTACGTCAAATAGAAGTAAAACGGAATAATAAAAAAAATGGGAAACAAGACAATGAACCGGAAGCGTTTTGGGAAATACTTGTCGGTGGAAAAACAAAAAGTTCATTACAATTGTATTTTGTTTAAGCAGACATACCATATTTAAAATAATATCCTTTAAATATACAAAAGACAATAGCGCACCGGCCAAACAAAAAATAAAAAAATGTATAATATCAAGGTGCATTAACAATATTAATGATTAAGAATAGAGACAATTTCAAAATTCTAAAGCATTTACATTCAAAATACAGATACATAAACAAAAAAAAAACTGAGCACATAATAAGAGGAGACGAACGAGTAAATAGTATTTAACACAACAAAAGCTAGTTGTTCTTATTGTTCAAAAGTACTTCAGTCGAACGCATAAGGATACTGGAGAAGGATAATGGAGAAAGTAATTTTTTAATTATACTCATTAATGAATTTGTCAAGTTGACTTTATTATTTCTTCTTTTCTTCTGACATCGATGGCACGCACCATAATGCATCCTCTCTCGTTAAAAAATTTCTTACTTAAATTAAATTTGTTTCGAAATTTGCTTTAGGTAAACAAACTATTATTGATATTGTGTTATTTACATTATTAAAATATATATTATACGTTATAAGGTTATTTTATTTAGTATCGTTTTGGCATTAGTCGTCTTATGTGATGCACCGCGATGTAGAGAAATAAGGAATATGATGTTTGCTTGACAAGTGTTGTTAAATTGAATGGCGATAATTATGTAACGTCGTGCTAAAAAAACGAAAAAGTTTTAGTGAAAAAAAAACACTTGACCGAACTATAAGGAGACATTTCAAAGCTGTCTGAAAAATTTAAATGTCCGGGTTACTGGATATTCCAAATTAGCGAGTGTCCGGATTAGGAAGGCTGTATTGTATTTGCAATAGAGCTGTGTCGTTCATGAACGAACAGGTTAAACTGAACGAACTGATCCGGTTAATCTACGGAACGCTTTTCGGTTAGTGTACCGTTCAATGTTTCGTTCGTTGGTTTCTGTTTTATGTTAAATTTGCTTTCGTTCATATGTTATTTTATGCTGTTCTTTTGTTTCAGTTGAGTTTTTGTGTATTAATAAGAGATACATACATATTTCACATACATATTGAGCATCGCTGTAACAAAAGTGGGCATATGTTACACAATTTCTTATAATTATAAATTTTAGACTCCACCACACTCATTACATAACAAAAACTTTTTATTTTTTCAAAGGAAAAAAAAACTATTCTATAGCTTTAGAAAATTTGAATATCGGCGACTACCTGTCACCATATTCTATTTCCTAACTTTAAATTAAAAAGATGATATTTACATCCAACACTAAAATACCGATTAAAGAGTGCTGATGATGAAACCGCAGCTGGTTTCGAAAATGCATTCCACTCGGCTAGTGTCGGGAAATTTTACTTTTTCAGTATATTCTTCAATTATCACAAATAAAAATTAATTATATCATAATGAAGAAAATTTAAAAATTAACTTGATGCAGAATTAATAAAAAATTCGTATTATTTAAATATTTACAACAGATTAAAAAAAGTATAAATCTTTACAAAAATAGCATTGTTGACGTACTGCCGTTCAAAAGTAATAGATTGGACAAACGGGTTAATTTTTGCTAATTGAACGAGAATTAGCGGTCACTGAAACGAACGATTTGTTACAGCTCTAATGTGCAAGCAACAAGATTGTATCCACATCCGTAACTCCCAAGTGTAAAAACTGAAAATTTGTTATATACAAGATTATAGTTGGGGTGTATTCAGCGTTAGCTGTTCTATTGTGCATAACTTGTGGGTAATGTTTCAATTATGTACATTGTTTTGTTTTTAACGTATTTTTAACAAAACATTAACGATGTGAATATCGAAATTTTTTTGCATTTGCTCATCCCTAGTATGTACTAAATACATATGTATGTACCCAAACAAACACATACTGATAAATATATGTGTATATGTATGTACATAAAACATTTGTACATTAATATTGACATACATACATATGGACATAAAAGAATAACAAACATTTGTTAATCTAAAACCTGTCAATCGAATTTTTTTATTGACATTTTGTATGATGCAATACAATCATTATGATAAATTTATTCTGTTTTTCCTTTCACATCGAAGCTTATGTAAATAAAATTCTTCTAGATTGATGCTAAAATAAATATTGATTAGTTTGATCAATTCTATTAGTAAAAAAAGAAATAAACAAAAGCTAAAATTGTCATTCCCTGACAAAAAATAAAAAAATATTTATAATTTAGTTCCATCTTTTTGAGCTTTAAAATTCGTATTCTCAAAAAGTAGAACAATAAGTTTTTAAGTTTATTTTTCTGATATACATACATATGTTTACAATATCCAGTTTAAATTTCTAAAAATCCCTTCCGGTGTTAGCAACAGTATAATACTTTTTGAATCCTTTCAAATTTCCAGCCATATGTATAAAGGCTGCATGATGATAAATTACTTAGAAAACACATACATATCTGGATGTTGGAGATCGAAAGCATACGGTAATGCAAAGATATTAGGCATTCTGCCCTCGATCTCGCACAAACCTTTTGATTATACTACTCCCTATACAAACTTTGAAAGAAGGATCAAGGTTCTTGTTCCCTCCAGGAGGAAATGGTGTGGGAGCATGCTAAGAGGGTACTATAGGACCGAAATATACATAGCCGGCTCTAAGCTGGACTGTGGCGTTGGGTCCGGTGCCGTCTCTAAGGAACTCGCGATAAGTTTACCATATCGCCTATCAAACGAATGCAGAATATTTCAGGCTTAGGTGTTTGCCGATCAAAAAGCCTGTTGGCTAATACGTGACAGGAATATTCAAGGGAATGTTGGTGTTTTTGTGGACAGCCAGGCACCATTTCGTCACTCAACTCCTACATTATGCTGCAATCTACCGTCGTGAGAGTAAGACGTATTTTTCTAACCACGCTCTGTTTATAATTGTTTATTTTCCGTTCTGTGTTACATATTGGTTTTTAAATGATACAATTATAACATCTGGTTTTTTTAATCTGTTGATTAATAAATATATTTCTTTGCTTAATAAAATGAAATAGAAAAAGTTATTTTGAAATGAAATAAACTATACATACATACTTGTATGTATATGTATGTATGTATACCGTACATACTTGTTTCTTTTTTCTGCTTTGCTTGTTACAAGTACATATATGAACTACCACATCCCTATTAGTTGGTCATAACATTACTCTAGTTTGGGTTCCTACGCATAGGGGCTACTATGGCAGTGAACAGCCAGATGAACTAGCTTCGGAGGTATTATCTTTAACAATTTCTAGTAAGAATTGAGTCACATTTTCGTCGAGAACCATAAAAAGCAGTATACCTAGTTACATTTTTGGCAAGGCTGAAAGTATGTGGCGGAATCTTTCTCCTTTGACATCAGACCTAAAACGCAACTTAAGAATCGTAACGGGCCACTGAATGTTACAAAAACATACAGAATATCTCGGAATCTCTTATAATGACCTTTGTTCGAGCTGTAAGGAAAGAAGTAAGAAGCAATTTTTCAAGAGGCATAGATTTCTGTGCAACTACATACTAGAGGACCTTCGTGAGGTTAAATGACATACTGAGATACTTCACGGCAACAGAGTGGATATAGTACTCTTATTTCCCCATGGACTTTGCTCTAGCGCACAGTGCATATGACGAAAAGTGTGGTTTACTCGCAGCAAACTAAAGAAGTTTACTGATAAGCAACACAAGTATTACCTCCTAAGAAATTACTTTCTGTCTTTAAAAGAGACGTTTTATCATAAAAGTTTGTTGGAATGTTCATCAAGGTCTTTATTTTTTACTATTTCTCCTTTAATTTAAAAAAATATTTCATATTTATATTTATTTACATTTTTTTAAACTTATAAACTTTCAATGATTTGCTTCCGACTACTGTTATTGCTACTTTCAAACAAAAACAAAACAACATCAAACTTTCGATACAAGTAACTAAAAAACAAAAACATTTTATTTTTGCATTAAAGAGTATAAACTATTTCACATGTAGTGACGCTAACTAACACGGTCTGGCCAGGTTCTTTACTCCATACAATTTAATAATTTCTCAAACTCCTTCCAACCCTTTAAAATTAAGTTTTTTTTGTAAAGTTGTGTGTTTTCGTGGATGTTTGTGTAATTAATATCATATGAAACGACAGATGTGTTTGGTTGCAAACACTTTTAGAAAGAACTTTACCGCTGATCATTTCTTAGGAATTTAGTACCAAAAATGCCAAGAAAGAACAAGCAAAACAAAAAAAATAGGAATAAAACAACATCATATAAACATTCAAACTATGTTCATCTATACGTGCATGTATATGAATTCTTGCATAAAAGCTCATATTTTAAGCACACAACTACACAAATCTACACACACACTCATTCACACTGCTTACTGGGGAAGTTAAAATAAACGAATTTATGTGGCATCCAAACAAGAATATATCTCTATGAATCTATATAGAATCTTAATATACAAACACATATACAAAAAATATACATGCATGCACAGGCCGTGTACATGCATATGTATGTATGTCTGTACAAGACAACATAGAAGCATGTGTCGGATATTGCATTAGACACATCAGTCAAAAATGAAAAACATGAATTTATACATGCAAATAACTTTTCATATTAGGGTCACCCTTGGAAAACCTTTTTATACTTTATTAAAACAAATTGTTTTATTTGAATGAAATCCCCAAAATAAAAGGAAGGCTAAGGTCAGACCATAAGCAGACACTAGCTTCCGCTTTTTACTTTCTTTTATTACCTAACTAGCTGTTTATACCCGGCGTAGCACGGGGTAACAGACAATTAAGTAGGTTAAATACTTATGAAATTAAAATTTTTAATCCCTAATTCGTATATGACAACAATAGGAAGTCTAAAAGATAAAGAAGCTACAGATAATGTAATAAAATCAATTTCATTAACATTATCCGATCCTTTCCTCATTTGCCTTATGTTACTCATATACAGTTAAATCACTTTAACTAAAATATTTGGCTTAAATGAGGAAAATGGCATCAAATTTAATTGTACGAAGTTTTGAGACCATAACTATAACAGTTCTCAAGATAAGCAATAAAATGTATTTGAGTTGTATGGGCGGTGGTATTTACTTACGTAAATGTGTGTGTTAAAATTACTTAACATCCATTTTATCAAATATTACTCCGTTAAAATGTTGCTACATTGTAGTGGGTTAATGTTTTTTTTTTTAATGCTTGAAATATTCAATCGGTTTCAATGAACTTAAACAAAATACATCGCAGATAAAATTTATTACACTAAAATTTACACAAGATAAGTTACTAATCTTTCATTTACATATACATATATCCAAATACATACATACATATGTAAATCTATTTAAAAAAGCCGTTGTCAAATTATATGTTCTTTAGTTGTCACCGAACGAATATAAAACTAACACTAACAAGTGCTGTCTTTTTTTTAAGAAAGATAATTTTTAGCCCTAGAGAAAGGGATACTTACATGTGAATGAATCCTTAGAAATAGAGACTGCCTCTAACTTTTTATGTTAGGGAGTATAAGCGTGCCGTTGTCACGCTTTGTGACAGGTCACTTAACTGACCTTAGAAAACTTGCCTCGTTGCTTATGGATTATGTAAAAAGTGGAGCAAAATAAAAATGTAAATTTGCGTTTATTTTGCAAATGGCGTCGAATGTGTGTTTGACATCTACATATGTATGTCATAGACAGATAGAGAAATAATTGGGCGGGTACACATCATCAAATCAAATTTTAGTGAAAGCAAAGCTCACTTTCTTATTTCAAACAAAATAACAACAATTTTTATATGACGTAACTTTAATGCCAACTTGTATACATGTGTTTACTTAAAGTGTTGTTTTATTTCTACTTTAAATATACATTTGGGGAACTCACAAGGTGCCCTATCATGTCGTATTGTTATAATTTTCTAGTCTTAAAATAGTGTGAAAATATTGTTGTTTTTTTATTGTAAAATTTTTAAACTGTTTTAAAATTTTCAAACGTTATGACATGATCGGAGACTTTGTGAATTCACCAATTATGTATATATGTATGTACATAGATAAGTTAATAAAAAATAAAAAAAACACAAGAAAATTATCTCAAAAATGTTTACAGTTAATTTTTTTTTTAATTAATTAAAATCCTTAATTATTCTTTATAAAAAAACAATCTGAATTTTTCTTACTTTTATTTTATGGATAATATTAAAACAAAGAAAAAATATCTCAATTTCCCTTTTTTTTTTGGTGTTTATGTTTTAATGATTTTTTGTTTAATTAAAATTAAAAAAATGGACTTTTGTTCGTTATTCATTCGGATATTCGAAAAAATTTTTTAAACGAACAAAACATGTTTGTTCTATTATTCGAACAAAAAAAATCGAATAATTGACAACCCTAATTACTACCAATAATCAATTCCAAGAAATTATAACCTTTTATAAAGGTTGTTGAACATTTAATTACGGCAGATGTGGATACTATGTTGTAAGTTTGTCCTTTTAAAAGTTTAAAAATTAGTTTCTGCTTCCTTAAGAAAGCTGACATACAGCATAAATTTATATTCCATTAATATGTGACTCAACAAACATGGATGAAAAACGCAATTGCTTTTGTTAAAAAACAAATATTTAAATCATAATTGTAATAACAAAAAAATATATTTTTAAATGCTTTTATTTATAAATACTCATATTTGAACTTATTTTTATTAAATCGAAACGTACAAACATCCATTCCTGGTGCCATCTCATGAACATAGCGACAAATTTTGTACGTGTTCTTTATTATGTTCTAACATACAATAGATTGTAAAGTGAGCATATACATACATACATACCATGATTTTTTTTATTATTTTTCTAAAGAAAGTGTTTAAGACTTTATGTTATTTAAGCACAATCATTAAAAGGTTCCTAATAATCAAAAGTAATAGTGAGAAATGTACATACACTTAAAACCGAATAGGAAAAATCACCTTTTAGCATTAACGTATAAAAGAAATTCCTTTTGAATAGAACATTTTATTTTTAAGGTTAATTATACTGCAACTATGTGCTAAGATTTCAAATGAAATCCAATTATATTTTTTTAAACTTAAATCGAAAGATTTTCCTTTGACATTAAAGCAAACGTGCTGCTGATGTTTATTATTATTTTGTCAATAAGAAAAACAGTTTTCGAATCAACTTAAGCGAACACTTAAACAAAATTTGACTTTTTATTAGTCGAAGGACTGCTAAGTATTGGGAACGAATTTAATATACCTAAACTTAACAATAATAACATCTTTTAGAGTTGTCAATTATTCGACTTTTTTAATCGTTCGAACAAAGTTTATAACTTTTCCTTTACGATTATTCCAAAAAATAGCCAACAAAATATGTATTTTTGCGTGAAAATGTTTAAGAAAATATATGCATATAAATTTAAGAAGATATTCTTTTGTAATTTTTAAAATATGTAAATGACTAAATCAGTTTTTCTTTTTAAAAGCCGCCATATGTGCTTCTTCTACTTTTTCTAAAACCATTTCCAAATGCTTATTGTTTTCATCATTAGAAACGAAAAGAAAAAACAATTAAACAAAAGTAAAATTGACTAAAAGAAATTAAAAAAAGGGAAAAACTTTCGCATTCGGGCCATAAAATTAGGCAATTAAAAACGGGCAACATCTAGCTAAAAACTACTAAGTTGGCATCACTAGTCCTTACAACATTTTAAAAAATTATCAATTGAAATTGTAGAGTTTTACGATATTTTCTAAAAAAAAATTACCAACAAAAATAATACAATCGATACAACGTTACAAGGGGGTGGTGAATTAATTTGGCTTCAAGTCGTCTAGGACTTTTTTTAATAAAATTTAAAAAAAAACACGCCAACTGACGGCACAAATTCCGGAACTAAATACAAACCATTAAAAACAACCACAGAAAAATACTGTAGTCAAAGAAATAAATAACAATTTTCTTTATTCTTTTTGTAATTTTTTTTTTACCATCAACTTCAATTAATTTCACTTAATTTACATTTATACGAAAATTCAATTTCTTTTTTTTCTGTTTATTGAGTTCTATTAGGAAAACGTGCCTAGATATGGAAAATATTGATTTTTGTTAGAAACTGAGAGAGAAAAAACAAGAAAAGAAAATAAAAAAGGAAAATAGATTTAATTTTAACTAACATCAGCACCATCGTCCTTTCAATCATCATCAACATCCTCATCATGACAAAAAGAGAGTGTGTTAGAAAATGGAGAAGGAAAGAAAAGAAATGCAATCAAAGTATGTAAATATTTTCACAAGTCATACTGACAAGTGTTACTCTCCTGTTATTTGTACATCTTTCTGGTACTCGAACATTTGATTGTTACACATATCTATATTCATACCTACTTATGTACGTATAAAAATCTATAAAATTGCTGTTTTAAGTTTTAGTATCAATTTAAATTTGAATTTGTCAGCGAATACTGTTTTGAGTACATAAATGATTAATGTAAAAAGGACGAATGAGTAGCAGCATTTTGTTATTTCAAATCAATATATCCACACCGAGCAGTAAGGGAGTTTTCAAAGAAGCAAATAATTCAAAATATTAATGAAACTCAATTATTTTTATTTTAAAACACTTAAAACACTTTTTAATATATCTAATGAAAACTATTTAAAAAAAAAAATGGAAAAGGATTTGCATTTACTTTAATCAATTAACCAAAAACTTTTTTATTAAAGATGAATATCATCCATATTGTGTCCATACGTGTTGCAAGTATTTAATAGACCTCAATTTGCAAAATTTGCATAAAGTTATATGTTTAACTCGAATGTAAGATAAGAAATAAGTGTCGGCTGAAATTTTTTATACACATAAGTTACGAAACTATGACACCTCTTGATCTCTTCCCCATTCAGATCACAGTTTAAAACTAAACCTCCAATGTAGCTGCGTAAATTTTTGTCAAGATTTAGTTACCCGTTTAGAGACTGCAAATTTGTTGTAACTTTTTTTAGTCGCTTACTGCGCAACACAAAGTTGAATCTTTAAAAGTTTAGGGACTTTAGTATTGATTTAAAGCTGTATAAATTAAAGTTTAATAAATGTTGTTGTATTGAATACCCCCACTTGATATTGTAATCTTAATTAAAAATATTTTGTTTATTATAGCAACTTTTCAATTTACACATTAAAAGTAATTTGAAACTAACAGGAGTAAAGTAAGGATTGTCCTTTGTTTATTAACAAGCATTTTTCAAGAAATGTTTTTAGATTTATTCGCCGTATAATAGCTGCATTGCTAAACTGAAGAATTATCTGTCTGTATAAGCATGAAGCTCAAAGAGGCTAATAAAAATAAAAATGTTGCGCCATTGTCATAATAAATTTACTGGCCGTTTAAAAAAACATATCCAAATGGTTTGCAGAGGTCCTTTTTTTTTAACTGATAATAATTAAAGCCTCAAAAACAGGCATGGAGTGCCCTAATGGCTTTTGGAAGTATAAGAAGCCTGTCGGCACATCTAATACGCTGGAGCAGTGATTTTCGTATAATAAAAGATTTGTTGTACATTGATCAGGTGACTTAAGTGTCGCCTCATAGATTTCATATTTAAATCGGGTGGTGCTGATCGCCAGCAATTGTATTCTCATTTCAGGCGCTCGTGCAAATATATCTGTGGTCTAACCACCGGCTGACGTAAAAATATGTTGATAATATACGTACTAGTGGTGCGTAAAATAGCACAATTTATTTCTTCTAAAACTTCCTCGCATTTCATTGTTTTTTAAAACTTAACTTCACCAAAACACAAAA